>JAWPHD010006150.1:0-149868 GCA_037043455.1 Cyrtodaria siliqua | reverse complement strand
GTCGAGTTGTCCATCGTCCGTCCGTCCGTCCGTCGTTAATTTTGTCTCGTTAAGCCTTCATTTTTCATCTGATCTTTACCAAACTTTACCAGATTGTTAATGTCAATGAAAGCTCAGATAAGTTCGAAAACCAGCCAAATCGGAGTTATTACCCTTGATTTAGTTAAAAATGCTATATTTTGCCTTGTTAAGATGATAGGGCGTTCATTTTTTATCCGATCTTTACTAAACTTTACCAGATTTTTAATGTCAATGATAGCTCGAACAAGTTCGAAAACCAGCCAGATCAGACCAGTAACAGCAGAGTTATGGCTCTTGATTTAGTTAAAAATGCTATATTTTGCCTTGTTAAGGCGACAGGGCCTTCATCTTTCATCTGATCTTTACCAATCTTTACCAGATTTTTTGACAATTTTTAGTTTGACTGGCCGAAGGTCAGCAGAGCTTATGGGATGCCGAGTTGTCCGTCGTCCGTCGTTAACTTTTGTCTCGTTAAGACGATAGGGCCTTCATTTTTCATCCGATCTTTACCAAACCAGCCAAATCGGACCAGTAACAGCGGAGTTATGGCCCTTGATTTCGTTAAAAATGCTATATTTTACCTCGTTAAGACGATAGTGGCTTCATTGTTCATCTGATCTTTACCAAACTTTATCAGATTGTTAATGTCATTGAAAGCTCGAACAAGTTTGAAAAACAGCCATATTGGACCAGTAACAACGGAGTAATGGCCCTTGATTTAGTCAAAAATGCTATATTTTGCCTTGTTAAGGCGACAGGGCCTTCATCTTTCATCTGATCTTTACCAATCTTTACCAGATTTTTTGACAATTTTTAGTTTGACTGGCCGAAGGTCAGCAGAGCTTATGGGATGCCGAGTTTGTCCGTCGTCCGTCGTTAATTTTGTCTCGTTAAGACGATAGGGCCTTCATTTTTCATCCGATCTTTACCAAGCTTTAACAGCTTGTTAATATCATTGAAAGCTCGGATAAGTTCGAAAACCAGCCAGATCGGACCACTAACAGCAGAGTTATGGCCCTTGATTTAGTTCAAAATGCTATATTGCTATATTTTGCCTCATTAAGACGATAGGCCTTCATTTTTCATCCTATATTTACCAAACTTTACCACATTGTATATATCAATGAAAGCTCAGACAAGTTCAAAAACCAGCCAGATCGGACCAGTAACAGCGGAGTTATGGTCCTTGAATTAGTTAAAAATGCTATATTGCTATATTTGGCCTCGTTAAGACGATAGGGCCTTCATTTTTGATCCTATCTTTACCAAACTTTACCACATTGTTAATATCAATGAAAGCTCGGACAAGTTCGAAAACCAGCCATATCGGACTAGTAACAGCGGAGTTATGGCCCTTGATTTAGTTAAAAATGCTATATTTTACCTCGTTAAGACGATAGTGGCTTCATTGTTCATCTGATCTTTACCAAACTTTATCAGACTGTTAATGTCATTGAAAGCTCGAACAAGTTCGAAAAACAGCCATATTGGACCAGTAACAACGGAGTAATGGCCCTTGATTTAGTTAAAAATGCTATATTTTGCCTCATTAAGACGATATGGCCTTCATTTTTGATACTATCTTTACCAAACTTTACCACATTGTTTATATCAATGAAAGCTCAAACAAGTTCGAAAACCAGCCAGATCGGACCAGTAACAGCGGAGTAATGGTCCTTGATTTAGTTAAAAATGCTATATTTTGCCTCGTTAAGACGTTAGGGCCTTCATTTTTGATTCTATCTTTACCAAACTTTACCACATTGTTAATATAAATGAAAGCTCGTACAAGTTCGAAAACCAGCCATATCGGACTAGTAACAGCGGAGTTGTGGCCCTTAATTTAGTTAAAAATGCTATATTTTGCCTCGTTAAGACGATAGGGGCTTCATTGTTCATCCGATCTTTACCAAACTTTAGCAGATTGTTAATGTCATTGAAAGCTCGAACAAGTTCGAAAACCAGCCATATCGGACCTGTAACAGCGGAGTTATGTCCCTTGATTGAGTTAAAAATCCTATATTTTGCCTCGTTAAGACGATAGGGGCTTCATTGTTCATCCGATCTTTACCAAACTTTATCAGATTGTTAATATCAATGAAAGCTGGAACAAGTTCGAAAAACATTCATATCGGATCATATCGGACCAGTAACAGCGGAGTTATGGCCCTTGATTTAGTTAAAAATGCTATATTTCGCCTCGTTAAGACGATAGGAGCTTCATTGTTCATCCGATCTTTACCAAACTTTATCAGATTGTTAATGTCATTGAAAGCTCAAACAAGTTCGAAAAACAGCCAGATAGGACCAGTAACAGCGGAGTTATGGCCCTTCATTTAGTTAAAAATGCTATACTTTGCCTCGTTAAGACGATAGGGGCTTCATTGTTCATCCGATCTTTACCAAACTTTATCAGATTGTTAATATCAATGAAAGCTCGGACAAGTTCGAAAACCATTCATATCAGACCAGTAACAGCGGAATTATGGCCCTTGATTTAGTTAAAAAATGCTATATTTTGCCTCGTTAAGACGTTAGGGGCCTTCATTTTTGATTCTATCTTTACCAAACTTTACCACATTGTTAATATAAATGAAAGCTCGGACAAGTTCGAAAACCAGCCATATCGGACTAGTAACAGCGGAGTTATGGCCCTTGATTTAGTTAAAAATGCTATATTTTGCCTCGTTAAGATGATAGGGGCTTCATTGTTCATCCGATCTTTACCAAACTTTATCAGATTGTTAATGTTGTTGAAAGCTCGAACAAGTTCGAAAACCAGCTATATCGGACCAGTAACAGCGGAGTTATGTCCCTTGATTTAGTTAAAAATGCTATATTTTTGCCTCGTTAAGACGATAGGGGCTTCATTGTTCATCCGATCTTTACCAAACTTTATCAGATTGTTAATATCAATGAAAGCTGGGACAAGTTCGAAAAACATTCATATCGGATCATATCGGACCAATAACAGCGGAGTTATGGCCCTTGATTTAGTTAAAAATGCTATATTTCGCCTCGTTAAGACGATAGGGGCTTCATTGTTCATCCGATCTTTACCAAATTTTATCAGATTGTTAATGTCATTAAAAGCTCAAACAAGTTCGAAAAACAGCCAGATAGGACCAGTAACAGCGGAGTTATGGCCCTTCATTTAGTTAAAAATGCTATATTTTGCCTCGTTAAGACGATAGGGGCTTCATTGTTCATCCGATCTTTACCAAACTTTATCAGATTGTTAATATCAATGAAAGCTCGGACAAGTTCAAAAACCATTCATATCAGACCAGTAACAGCGGAATTATGGCCCTTGATTTAGTTCAAAATGCTATATTTTGCCTCGTTAATACGGTAGGGCCTTCATTTTTCATCTGATCTTTACCAAACTTTACCAGATTCTTTAGTTATGGCCCTTGATTTAGTTAAAAAGCTGTTTTTTGCCCGAAACTTACAAAAAAACGTAAATGGCAGTCGCTCGCTTCATTGATGTTATAAGAGCCATGTTAGCAAGTAGAGCGTCCACAGGCCCTCTTGGGCCTCTTGTTTTTCTTTTATTATTTTTGTATTTTTGTTTGTATTTTTATTATCTCTATGGCCAAGTTCGTAAACCAGCCAGATCGACCAGCAATGGCGGAGTTATGGCTCTTGATTAAGTTAAAAATGCTATATTTTGCCTATCTAAGACGATAGTCACTCGCTTCATTGATGTTATAAGAGCCATATTAGCAAGTAGAGCATCCACAAGCCCTCTTGGGCCTCTTGTTTATTATATACTTTACAGTGAAATGGTGTATTTTATGATTTTTTTTTATGACCTGATGTTTTTCATTGTTTATATTTCACATGTAAACATATTTTCTCTCTAAATGACGTCATGCAATTGTTGACGTAAATGACATTGTTTTGGCGCGTTATATTTTTTCTGCATAAGGTTCAAGGTTGTGAGTATATAATAAACAGAATATTTATTAGTTTTTCATGAATATAGAATTTATATTCATTTCAAAGTGAGAAAACGCAAATATTTTCTCATTTCTGGATGAAAATAAATTGTATATTCACTCAAAACAAACAAATATCCTCTATGTATTACATAATCACCGCAGTTTTCATGACCTCAGTCTTCTGTATTATTATTTTATTTCTGCCCAATATTTATGAGTGAGAAGAGCTTCCGAGAAGAGGTCAGATGAATCGCAGGAGAGCTTACTTCTCTAGTAGTATTGTAGAACTATTTTTCCACAAGCATTCTTGTTTTAACGACTTTGATCAATTTCAAATTTCAAACTTTCAGTGTCTCTGTGGCCCAGGAGTTAACGTGCGTTGTAAACCTTCTCACCTCTCACCGCTGCGGGTTCGAATCCCACTGGGAGCTTGACTTGTAAGTGAGGAAGGGTCGATTCTAACGGATGGCGGGAGATGTACAGTACTGGTTCTACCCAGGAAAAGTGGGTATTCTGCCTCCACCACAAACAAATCGACTGGCATATATAACCTTATATGAAAATAACGTAAAACAACATACAAACAAATCAAAACTTCACAAAGCCAAATTGAAAATATGTCCATGGGAAACGGGGTGCTCCACTGCAACTATCCAACAAAACTGTGAAATTGTACAGGAATCAAGTATAATATTTTTAGTCACTTGCTAAAACAAGAGGCCCAAGAGGGCCTGTGGAACGCTCTACTGGCTAACATGGCTCTTATAACATCAATGAAGCGAGTGACTGCCATTTACGTTTTTTTGAAAGTTTCAGGCAAAAAACAGCTTTTTGACTAAATCAAGGGCCATAACTAAAGAATCTGGTAAAGTTTGTAAAGATTAGATGAAAAATGAAGCCATACCGTATTAACGAGGCAAAATATAGCATTTATTTCTGTATTTCTGGTCCAACATAGAGATAAAAAATAAAAATAAAAAAAATCTGAAAAAAAATGGAATAATTAAAAAAAAAAAAAAATATGAACAAAATAATAATTAAAAAATAAAAAAAAATTAAAAAAAAAAAAATTAAAAAAAAAATAATGAATAAAATAAAAATGAATAATAATATAAAAAAGACAGTTGTAAAATCTGGTAAAGTTCGGCAAAGATCAGATGCAAAATGAAGGCCTTATCGTAGGACGAGGCATATTATAGCATTTTTAACAAAATCAAGGGCCATAACTCCGCTGTTACTTGTCCGATCTGGTTGGTTTTCGAACTTGACCAAGCTTTCATAGACATTAACAATTTCATGAAGTTTGGTAAAGATCGGATGAAAAATGAAGGCGCTATCGTCTTAACGAGGCAAAATATATCATTTTGAAGTAAATCAAGGGCCATAACTCCTATGTTACTGGTCCGATATGGCTGGTTTTCGAACTTGTCTGAGCTTACATTGATATTAACAATCTGATAAAGTTTGGTAAAGATCGGATGAACAATGAAGCCCCTATAGTCTTAACGAGGCAAAATATAGCATTTTTAACTAAATCAAGGGCCACAACTCTGCTGTTACTATTTCAATATGGCTGGTTTTCGAACTTGTCCAAGCTTTCTTTGATATTAACAATCTGTTCAAGTTTGGTAAAGAGTGGATGAACAATGAAGCCCCTATTGTCTTAACGAGGCAAAATATAGCATTTTTAACTAAATCAAGGGCCATAACTTCCCCGTTACTGGTCTGATATGGCTGGTTTTCAAACTTGTTCGAGCTTTCAACGACATTAACAATCTGATAAAGATTGGTAAAGATCTGATGAGCAATGAAGCCTCTATAGTCTTAACAATGCAAAATATAGCTTTTTTAACTAAATCAAGGGCTACAACTCCGCTGATACTAGTCTGATATGGCTGGTTTTCGAACTTGTCCAATCTTTCATTGATATTAACAACGTGGTAAAGTTTGGTAAAGATAGGATGAAAAACGAAGGCCCTATCGTCTTAACGAGGCAAAATATAGCAATATAGCATTTTTAACTAAATCAAGGACCATAACTCCGCTGTTACTGGTCCGATCTGGCTGGTTTTCGAACTTGTCCGAGCTTTCATTGATATTAACAATGTGGTAAAGTTTGGTAAAGATAGGAAGAAAAATGAAGGCCCTATCGTCTTAACGAGGCAAAATTTAGCAATATAGCATTTTTAACTAAATCAAGGGCCATAACTCCGCTGTTACTTGTCCAATCTGGCTGGTTTTCGAACTCATCCGAGCTTTTATTTATATTAACAACCTATTAAAGTTTGGTAAAGATCGGATGAAAAATGAAGGCCCTATCGTCTTAACGAGACAAAAGTTAACGACGGACAACGAACAACGGACGGACGACGGACAACTCGGCATCCCATAAGCTCTGCTGGCCTTCGGCCAGTAGAGCTAAAAAGCAAGTGCGAAGGTTTTCTACTTGCTATTTGAATCAAGGTACTTGCAAATAATAATTTAAAACCTCGATTCATTGTAGATGGATTGCTACAGGTGTAAATAATGACATTTTCACACTAAGCTAGATGCAGGAATGGAATAATGTATAACTATACTTACTTATATTCACCTATTTAACTGTAAACCTGTACTGCACTGGCGTGTCATGTTCGAAACAAGTGTTTATATTATATGAGTATCATTTTATACCTGCATAGCGTGGGGCATGAGTGAGTACACTTAGAGAATTGCATGCGACGTGAATGAATGCGAGCATTGCATGTGACATGGAATAGGTGAGCATTAACAAGCGTCATTTGTACGGGGGTTCCCTTAGCAAAATTGCATTTGGCCATACCTCCTTCACAGGAGCGGACGGGAGTTAGGCACGAGACTTTCCCGGATTTGCCGGTATGTTTAGTTAGATTATGTTTCTTTCTCTCCTCTGTCTATTGCTCGAATGTGCTATTTGTTAATTGTATAAATGTTTCATCTTGTCCGTGTATTTATGTAGTTTTATATATGTACTTTCAGGCTCTAATGCCATCCTTTGAGCCACCAATAATATATTTATTAATATATTAATCAAGAGTCGTTTTGACCATATACAACCCAAGATTACATAACTGAAGTTAGAGAAATATGTTTAATGAATAAATGTAGACTGAGACCTAGTGGGTTTCTTTTATTACTTGAACAATTTAGCAAGTGCTAATATTTTCTACTTGCAATCTGCAAAAATCTACAAAAATAAGTGTTAAATTTGAACCCTGATTGTAGTTGCAAAATCTCATGATCATATTCCAATAATCTGACTGGATGAAATGGACCAGAACTCCAGTAATACAGGTTTGATTGTTACGCCCAATCAATATGCACATCTCAACACCATACTGAAGTGTCCCGTGTCAATTGGATAATCTCAACACCATACTGAAGTGTCCCGTGTCAATTGGATAGTCAGTAGACAACTGATTTTAACAAGATCGGTCATGGCTGATATTTTTTTTATTCATTTTACTTTGACCTCCAGGTGTGACCTTGACCTTATAGGTATGGACCTGGTTCATGCATAGGTACCACACACCTTCTCATTGTGAAACATGTGTGAAGATTCATGAATTCCCTTTACTACTTTCAAAGTTATCCATGAGACGTGAATTTGACCTTTGACTTAACCTTAGTTATGGACCCGAATTTTGCGTTTGATGATCAACAATTGTTAGGTTTCATAATATTATATTCAGTACTTTCAGTCAAGGCTGAAACACAAATTTAACTCATTTGACCTCCAAGTGTGACCTTGACCTTTGAGGAACGGACCCAATTTTTACATGTGACAGCTTCTCGTTGTGATTAACATTTGTGTGGAAGTATCATGAAATTCTCTTCAGTACTATCGAAGTTCCCAAGTAAGTCCGTAAACTACATATTCGTTCGTTTGAAAAAAGAGTTTTATTGTTTGTAAACAATGCGGTCCCACAATATTTAGTTTCTGTGGTGACAGCCATTAGCTTATTAGGTTTTCTATATAGTATGTATTGCATAATATAAATAGCCGTTTTAATAGCTCAGTTGGGAGCATTCTCGACTATTGCGTTTTCACTATTATTACCTATGAGTGTAATTTTAGTTCGGGCTGCGTGTTCAAACTCACGAAGAGGTACTTCTTTTCTTGAATTCCGTCGATCTTTAGTAAATATTAAATAATCTCTTTAAGCAGTTTGCGATAGCTTATATTGCATACTGATACAGCGAAACTACAATAAAAGCAGAGGGGACCTAATGGTTTGGAGAGTCGATGTTAAAAACGAGTCTTTGTTCTCATCAGCTGATCAAGGCCATGTGTTGGAATATTGTGAAGAAGCAACATGAAAGCAAAATTGCAGTTTTGGTAATTTCTTTATTACATTGTTTATAAATTATATTCAGTACATTAAAGCACATGACCGTTTATTTAAAACAGAAAAACAAATTATCTGCATAATGACAAGAGTATCAAACTTGAGAAAACCTTTTTAACATAAAATAATAAATCACAAACTTCACTTTATAGGACATCGTGATTAGTATTTGTATAGAATTAAGCAATACGTTATTATGCATTTAATTGATAACAAATTAACCAAATGAGCCATAAACCACCAAAAGAAAATATCTTGAAGTAAACGACCTGAAAAAAGGTAATTTCTGACTACGCACCAGAGATCACTGTTATAAATTTGGCAGAAAAATAAATCGCAATGTATTGCAAAGTGAGCATCATGTGTAGATATCATCAATTTGCTCTGCTGTTTATAACTTGGGGATCTCTCTAGACTGGTAAGAATTAAAATGTCACCACTAAGTGACAAATGCCCACAAATGTTTCATGAAATTCCCTTTAGCACTTTCAAAGTTATGGCCGAGGCACAAATTGCTCAGTTGACCTTTGACCTACAATTGTGACCTGTACCATTGAGGTATGGAAATGATATTTGTGCATGACACATTTGTATGAAGTTTCATGACATTTTCGGACAAACGGACAGTGTGATTACTAATGAATTGCAACACACTCAAAATTCCTAAACATTTCTGTATAGTGTTGAAGTCACACAGGTAGAAAACAAGTCACGTTTTAATACCGGGTATGTCCAACCGTTTACGGTTACTAAGACATTATCCCGACCTCACGTTTTCTACCCGTGTGACTTCCATTGAACACTATAAACCATATTTAGGAATTTTGAGACAATCAGTGTTTGCAATTGTTAACTAATATTCTTCAATTTCAAAATCTGCAGTTATTAGTATAAATTACTTTATAAGTAAAACAATGTAACGCCCATATAATCTACTGGTGCGAGTTCATTGACAGTCGATATATATATAAAAGGTGTCCGGTGGATATCTACAAATGACACTCGTGTTGCAATGCATTGAAAATATTTTGCCGCCAAGTTTGTAATAGCTAACCCTGGCACATTACCATAGTTAAGAAATTATGTTCGGTGTAATTCTTTAAGTGGTTTATAGTTTAATTTTATCAATTTAGTACAGAATTGATATATTTAAACAATTCTAAACAAAATACCAATCCTGATGTACTCCCTCTAAGTGTTCATCTAAAAAAATATTTATATGACACAGCAAACTGAATTTGCAGTGGCTGACAGAAGCATATAAAATAACAAGAGCATGAATCTTTAAAGATAACATCAAGTAAATAAAACTTACCGTAATATTAATGGAACTTACCGTAATATTAATCGTAATATTAATGGAACTTACCGTAATATTAATGGAACTTACCATAATATTAATTGAACTTACCGTAATATTAATCGTTATATTAATGGAACTTACCGTAATATTAATGGAACTTACCATAATATTAATGGAACTTACCGTAATATTAATCGTAATATTAATCGTAATATTAATGGAACTTACCGTTATATTAATGATCAAAAAGGTTTGACATTGATATTGTTCCAATCGTTTTTACATATTCCTAATTGTTGACGACATTGCACCAACAATACTAATTGTTGACGACATTGAACCAACAATGTTTAACCGGATAGAATAAAAAGAAACAAGAAATGTCACTGTAAGTGACAAATGCACCCGAAGTGGTTTTGACCTTTGACCTCTAAGTGTGACCTTGACCTTGGAGCCACAGACCTAGATTTTGTGTGCGACATGTCATTTTGTTGTGGTGAGCACTTGTGCCAAGTTATTTAAATATCCGTCCCGGAATGCCAGAGTTATTGACCGGACACAATTTGACCTAGTGTGACCTTGACCTTGGAGCCACGGACCTGGATTTTGTGCGCGACACGTCGTCTTATTGTGGTGAGCATTTGTGCCAAATTATTTGAAAAACCTTTCAAGAATACCAGAGTTATTTACTGGACATGAATGTACAGACGGACTGTCTGTGCGACTACTATATGCCGCCCTTCGGGGGCATACAAATGAAAACTTCAAATTGCATATCAAACAGGTTTAAAGTCTAAGATACTGGATAAATGGAAGTGCTTATTTTAATATTAAGGTAAATACCTGTTACTTTAAGATTGCCTTGTTCCTCTAATAGTTGTTTACGTAACTAAACATTTCACAATATGAAGGAGAACCAAGCATTCAATTTAACTTTTGACTTCAAATTAGGTCACTTTTTATTTACTTAATTATATCTTTGTTGATTACAGCGCTCTAGGACTACTTGACTTTATAACTGATTAACATATGTACAAGCGTCACAACCTTTAAAACAAAAGAATATGTCTCATACATCCTGGCATGTGTGAAGATAGAAGACGCAAGATAAAAGGAGAGCAGAAAAACATATGGACAAATATGTGCATATACTTCATACACTACTAACAGAAAGAAAAAAAGACTCGAGTAACATAGACAGTGTTTTATAGATGAATACATAAAATGGACAGTACAATCCTGGGAAGATTCAGAATGATGCATCTAAAAAATAAATCTGCACATATATAGAGAACAAACATTTTAGAAAATAATTGAAATGAAACAGTAATTGTTGGATTTTTATACACAAAAACTACACACATAAAGAAGAATTTGGAACAGTGGGAACAAATTAGAACAGAATCATAAAATTAGAACAGAATCATAAAACAGGTATAACTGCAGTCAAACTAAATGTGTGATTTTTTACATGAAAATTCAAACAAACAAAAAGAATGCCCAACTGAATTGTACCAGTGCTATGGTAATATCATTTTGTATCATAATGTTCACAGTTTTTTTAATAGCCGGTAGGTGGGTGGTTTACTCGTCTGCTTTTATGGTTAGCTGACCCCATACTTTTAGTATTCCCCAATACAACAACAAAAGGAAGAACTATAAATCATCAACTTAATTTTAAGACTTTCACTGTTACTCAAAAACAAAGGGAAAGTCCTGCTGCTAAATAATTTACATATAGTCGTTTCCGTGTCATTCAGTGATGTGATTCTCAATCTGATTTCCATGTTATACTGTGACATGAATCCATGCACACTGTGACATGCATTCCAATTGTAGTTTTGCAATCTAGATCTGGTGATTTTATGAAAGACTGGTAAATGTTGTACATAATAACAGCCAGTTTATTACACTGAAAAACGTGACTATGTTAACCTGATAAATTTGTACCATTTGTATATAAAACAAGAGCACCGCCTAGCGGGGCATATACGCCCGTCATTGGTAAGGTTTAGGTCCAGGTTAAGTTCCAGGTTAAACCTTTTTCAAAGGGAAATAATTAAACAAATATATGAATCTAAGAGTTCTGGGCCTTTATAAGATGTATTCATTGGATCATGTTGAAGATGTGTGCAAAGTTCCATTGTTATACACGTAATACTTCATAAGTTATTAGCCACAAGCACTTGTAAAAGGCAAGGTTAAGTTGCAGGTTAAACCATTTTTCGAAGGGGAATAATTAAACAAATATGATCCAGAGTTATGGGCCTTTATCAGATGTATTCATTGTATCACGCTGAAGATGTCTACAAGCTTCCATTGTTGTAGTCAAGTGTAATTTAACAGATAGACAGACGGACAATGCCACCACATATGTCCCAACGGGAGTATAAAACTCTATATTATATAGACAATGCCACCACATATGTCCCAACGGGAGTATAAAACTCTATATTATATAGTTTTAAAAGTCATAATAATACATGATTATCTGTCACAATATGTGCATATAAATGTTGATACAGTAGTGTATACGAGATAAAATGTGTTTTTACAATATTTATATAAAATTATGCCAGTAAGTTTGAGTTGATTAAGATATTATGGCACACAGAAAGGTCATATTGTGCCAACAGGAATGATCATTCCAGGCCCACCCTCCATTTACATAGAGAAAAATATGCTAAACGGGACTAGAACCGCGACACCTTCAGAAATGCAGAGTTGCTGTAAATTCTGTAGTCACTTTCAGCGCTGCCATGATGGATGTTTTTCTGCTACCATCAGTGACCATATTTAATGAGCCTGACAAGATATGAAAAACTGAACTTTAAAATTTTGGGGAATTATATCCCTCTGCCAGGATATGAAGGGGTATTTTTCTTGCTTGGGACTCATGTAGGCCATGTCTGAAAGAGCACATAACTTTAAAAGTTTTTATTGGAGGAAAAGTTTTCCTCTTGATTATTTTGGTTTTAGACCACTTGTGTGTACTAGAGGATCACAATGATTACTAGTGGAGTTTATGCAAGTATCAACTTTGCCAAAGCATGCACAAGTTGAATCAAGTCCGAATTTGAGAAAGGTTTGGCAAAGTTTACACATTTAAATAAACTAAGTAAAAATTAAATCCTTGCCATTTTAATGTTTTGATTAAAAACACATTTTATGATTGGGAAACACATCTAAATAAGATGATAAATATGAGGACTATTGCTCAAGAAGACGAGTTCATCACATGTTGGGTTCCCTCAAATTCAGTTTAATCAAGTGAAATGCAGGACGAAATAAAGATATTGAATAGGTCAACCATTCAATCAATTTCTTTGCTTCTAATATCCTGTAGCAGACTTCTTTTTTTTTTTACTATGCATGTATCATATGTAATAAACCATTGATAAAAATGGACCAGCTCAATAAAGATATTAAAATATATTTATCAATAGTTTGCTAGTATTTACACACAATTAGTTTGAATGTCTTCTCCATGTCTCAGAATTATCTGACTGGTTCCAGAGTGGTAAATGTCTTGCTGGTTCCCAACAAGTACATTTCCGACTGATTCCTGAGATTGAAATGAATTCCTGGCTTGTGTCCAATCCTGGATTACCATTTCTACACTGTGAATCTTTAAACACAACTTTTTTAAATCACTATTGCACATGTCATTATCTAGCCAAGTCCTCTAGAATTCATTAAAACACATAAAAAATAATTAATGAAATTCTAGTTGTGTTGACCAGTACAAACACTCCATATTTTTATCATAATCAAATCATTGAGTGATTCCTATAAACTTCCAAAGAACAGTTCAGTTTATCAAATACCATGATCATTTTTGCATCTGTTAGATACAAGTGTTGTCTGCTACAAACTAGTCTTACGTCACAACAAAAATGAGGGTCCTGAACAATAAACTAGCACCGTATGTCACTAAAACCTATGTGTTTGTCTGGAGATTAATATTGTCTGCTGCAAGCCAACTGGTGTAGTCTGCTACACAAGGTACCGTAACCACTAGAAATGAGTGTCATGTACAAGTAGCTAGTATCCTATGCAACTAGAAACTGTGTCCATCGAAGCTAATATCGTCTGCTGCAACTAGTGAGGTCTGTTAGACAATTTACCGTGACTACTAGAAACAGTCACACAATGCCACTAGAAACTATGTGTTTGTCTAGAAGCTAATATCGTCTGCTGCAACTAGTGTGGACTGGTCTGTTACACAAAGTACCATAACCACTAGAAATGAGCATCATGTACAAGTAGCTAGTATCCTATACAACTAGAAACTGTGTTTGTCTGGAAGCTAATATTGTCTGCTGCAACTAGTGTAGTCTATTTGGCAAGTTACCGTGACTACTAGAAACAGTCACACTATGCCACTAACAACTATGTGTTTGTCTGTAAGCTAATGACGTCTGCTGTACACAATCACTGTCTGGTAGATATTACATAAGGTGTTATTTGTTGGATACAAAACTGGTTTTGTTTTGGGTACTAATGTCGTCTGCTTCTCAAACTTCTGGTCACAGTCTGGTGTATGTTGTCTGGAGACGGCTGCTGAAAAAAAGGGAACCAGTCCATGAAACACATGCTGAAAGTTGAGATTAAACCACTGACTTTAAGTTTTTGTCTGGCACAAGAGCCTTCCCCAAGGTTTGTAAGTGCTCAAAAGATTTTCCTGTACAATCATTAGTAAACAAAACAGCCTCTGTCAGCCTAAATGGGTACTGGATCAACATAAACTTTCATTAAAGACCAACTATATGTCGGGCAGATTACAAGTAAAGATTATGATTCAATAGCTTTTAATTTATACAGCAGTAGTGTTAACATGGTTCTATTTTAGCTCATTGTTTTAGCTAGGAAGTTTGAATTTATTGTGGTTGAACAAGGAATTGTCTACAATGTTTCACGAAGATTTGGATATAAATTTAAGCACAGAGGTGATCGCAAGATTTTACCATATAAGTACTGAAAAGGGTATCTACTGGAAGTAACAACCACAAACAAGACAAAAGTAGTGGATTTTGTTTTATTGTCTGTTCTTGAGAGGTAATACCAGGTACGACACCTCTCACTCCCTCTATCACCATCCACAAAGAATTGGCTTGGATGATCCCAAAGGACCAGTAAGTAATAACACTTACTCATTTGATACTAGGAATACTTTTTACAGCTGACAAACGTTTACGTAAACAAAGATGGCCTCTGGCAGCCATCTTAGCAACCATATCAGCAAAAACTTCACTGAGAACCAACTATGTATCATGTCCAACACTTGACGATTCAGTATCAATACCTCTAGGGTAGAAATCTTGAATTCAGCAGGTTGAATTTTCAGTTTATAAGACCAAATGGACAACGTAAGAAATTTTTCTGCGACGTAACACAAACACAGGTTTAATAGCAATTCACTTTAGTAAAGATTCTGTAGCAATACCAGTTAGTTCTGGAGAAGCCAACTTTTACCAGATTTTCTACCGGAGTTTAAATGTATGTTGATACATGACAATAAATAAATATCTAGGCTGATGTAAATTGTATAACCAATCAGGGATGTTATAACAGACTTGTGAAACAGGAGGAACTAGTTTTAGACAGAAAGAAATTCTCATCTTCAAACATGACAATATAAAATATACGGGTTTTTAGACAAAATTGACCTTTCCCAAATCTGGTCATATTTCGGAGAAAAAACTTACAATAAAATCTCCCGTATTTTCAAATGGCTCCGATATGTATGTTTCCTCTTTGTACAACTTGTGGCGCCCCTTGCTAGTTCCGGTCAAACGCCCACGAGGCTTGTTCTGCACCTCTGGGCACTCGGTGGAGATATTCTCTTTTGAACTCTGGTGAGATCGCTTGCCCCCGGTCTGCACTGTCTCTATGGATTTATTTGTCTCGTCTTTTTTTGGCGATTTTGTCGGCGACCTGCTAGGACTAAATGTCTCTGCAATGTTTTCTAATATTCTCTTGCCTAAAATGAAAAAATAACGAGGTCAATGACATTGAAGCTCCACTGATAGGTTCTGATAGCTAGATCAGCATTCCTGCGAAGTTTCATGAAAATCTGTCGAAGTAGTTTCAGAGGAGTAGTGGGTTTCAAGTTTTTACTATATAACTGTATGTAAACAAAGATGGCCACTGGCGGCCATGTTTAATGCCACATCAAAATAATTTTCAACAAGGACCAATATCATGTCATGCTGATCATTTTCGAAAAAAAGTCCCATATCAATATCACTTGTAGTTTTCAGGAAGTAGTCGCTACAAACTTGTTTTTTTAAATCTATTTTTAGCCATGGCGGCCAATTCCGTGACTTGAAATTTTGCTAGGACCAACTAGACATCAAGAGCAACATTTAAGTTTCATAAAAATCCTTCAAGTAGTCTCAGAGGAGTAGTCGACAAGTTTTTCCTATATAACTCTATGAAAACAAAGATGGCCGCTGGAGGCCATGATTGACATCCAATCAAAATGAACTTTTGTTAAGTCCAACTACATGTCGTGCCAGTCATTTTGGTAAAGGTTCCAAATCAGTATCACTTAATTTTTTGAGAAGTAGTCGCCAATAAATTGCATTTTTTAAATCTATTTTTAGCCGTGGCAGCCATCTTGAATATCCGGCTGACCTGGGCTGACCTGGCAGCCATGTTTGAAATTCAATCAAAATGAACTTTGGTTAGGATCAACTACAGGTCATGCCAGTCATTTTGGTAAAGGTTCCAAAGCAATATCACTTACGTTTTTTGAGTAGCTGCCACAAAATCGCATTTTTAAAATCTATTTTTAGCCGTGGCGGCCATCTTTAATTTCCGGCCAACCTGAATTTTTGCTAGGATCAACTAGACATCAAGAGCGACATTGCTGTGGTTTCATGAAAATCCGTCCAATAGTTTCAGAGGAGTAGTCGCCACAAAAAAAAGTTTACAGACATACAGATGGATTAACGGGACGCCGCACCACGACATAAAATCTGCTGATCTTTGATCAGCTGAGCTAAAAACAGAAACTTTTAAAGACTATGATTTAATATTTACATTGAAAGAGCACTTCTCACAAACGTTTTTCTCACAAAGTCTATTTTTAGTAGTTTAATATTTAACAACCATCTGGAAGTTTGTTTTAACGGTCAATTAACACATTATTTAGAGCTGCCACCAGCGGGGTAATACTGAAAAAACCTGCAGCAAGGTAGACTCCAGTACACTGGACCGCTTCGTTAATGTCCCATTCCGACAAACGTGTGCAAATGACTTCTTCAATGTCACCAGCCCAATGTTCCATGGGCAGCATACAACACTAGTGCTACTGCTGCCCAAGATATCTATCACCACAGCCCCACCCCAAGTTAGACAAAGCTGCTGTAATTCAAAACTGATAAATAGGATTAATTTGAAACCTACCTGTCTTGCCCATAGGGGATTCTCGAAACGACTCGAATATTCTGCTCTTTGCCGATTTTTTTGCTGACCTTTGTGGTCGTCTGGGAGCCGTCATGCTGGTTTCAGACTCCTCTGTCTGCAAATAAAATAATACATAATTTGTATGATTCTCGTTCAATAATACCTTTTCAACGATTCTTATTACTAAATATATATATGTATATGTCACCTGAATAGGAGGATCGGTCAAGCTTTACTACTTTCTCTTGCTTTAAAATAGACTGGACAGTTTCACCTGGCCAGTTATGAGCTTGCTTAGGTTCAAGTTTTATGATGTGAGGAAGCTATCCAGCTGGCTTGCGGAACGTCCGTGGTTCTACCCAGGTGCCCGCCCGTGCACGAAAATTGCCTGGAGGGGCACCTGGGGTCTTCTTCCACCAATGGAAACTGGATGTCGCCATATAACCTTAGCTGTTGGTGCGACTATAAAATCCAATTCAATTCAAGTTTTATGAAAAGAGGCATAACTCTGCCAAAATGAGTCAGTTATTGGACATATGTAACAATATTCCTTGAGGTAAGATGAAGATGTGTGTGAAGTTTCTTTGAACATAGGCCAAATACCTTTCAAGTGGTGACCAAGGTTAGGTTGCACGTTAAAGTGTGACGGACGACAATGACGGTTAAGTGACTATGCAGGCAACACAATAAATGTACAACCTTTCAAGGGAATATATCAGGCTATTTATGGGGGTCTAGGGGTCTGAATAATAATTTCAAAATTAAGAATGTGTCCATGGGACTATAAGAATCCATCATGAGTATCCATGTGAGATAGGGAAATCTCACCCGAGGGTCAGAATTGTAACCAGGGACGAGGCTCTGCCTAATTCCTGGTTGCAATTCTGATCCCGAGGGTAACTGTTAACGCTAGAATAAGGCGACGTCATGACGTCTCCTGTAAGATAGTTATCTCACATGAGGGAAACACCTATCTCACATGACTAGAACGGGAGAAATGGATACCCCAATGAAAACAATCTGCGGAAAACGTAACATTTGACAAAAAAGGGCCTTAGCTCTGGTAAAACAAGGTCACTTTTGACATGGAATTGTTATGCACATTTTGACATCATAGGTAAGCATCCTGTAAAGTTTCGAAACTATTGGTTGGAAACTGGGAGGTGATGAACACAAACCTTGTGACAGACCGACATGACTAACGCTATATGGGTGGTGGGGGCATAACAATGATATTTTCTATTCTAAAGGGCTAAAACTCAACGAATGAACCTAAAATGACTATTTACAGGTATAAATTTATTCTACACAGTTATATGAGCTATCCTAGGTTACGCACCAAGGTTAATCAAAGCATTTTACGCCCAATTTTATTCAAAATCTATGTGAACTGTTACAACCTAAACACCACCGTGCTAACACCATATTTGATTGATATGCCGTTTTTATCATGAATTGAAACACTTTAAGTTTTTTTAGATTCTTCTGGAACAACTCTGATGTACTGCCTTTAAATGTAACTGGAATGTGAGCTAGACACCAGTATTGATGGGATACCTTGGAAATGTCTGCAGTGGACCCAGTATGATGGGATACCTTGGAAATGTCTGCAGTGGACCCAGTATGATGGGATACCTTGGAAATGTCTGCAGTGGACCCAGTATGATGGGATACCTTGGAAATGTCTGCAGTGGACCCAGTATGATGGGATACCTTGGAAATGTCTGCAGTGGACCCAGTATGATGGGATACCTTGGAAATGTCTGCAGTGGACCCAGTATGATGGGATACCTTGGAAATGTCTGCAGTGGACCCAGTATGATGGGATACCTTGGAAATGTCTGCAGTGGACCCAGTATGATGGGATACCTTGGAAATGTCTGCAGTGGACCCAGTATGATGGGATACCTTGGAAATGTCTGCAGTAGACCCAGTATGATGGGATACCTTGGAAATGTCTGCAGTGGACCCAGTATGATGGGATACCTTGGAAATGTCTGCAGTGGACCCAGTCTTCTTTCGCATCTTTTTCAAGCTCCTGGCAGCCACCGAGGGCGTGGCGTCTATCTGGATGTGGCTGGAGTAATCGTCACTCATCTCGGACATCATCGATGACTCGGCAGCCGTATCTACACTCCGCCGTTTTGGGGGCTACAATAAATATAAAATACTACATGTAGATGGGATACATAAAGTTGCGAGTCTACAAGAAATGAAACGCGAGTTTTACGCCCTGTTAACACACATTGGTTATATTGTGACGGCAACCTCAGAGACACTTGAGATGAAGGACAGTGATTGGGATAGGCACGCCGCGTCTTGCGCCATAGTCGCATAAAATTACAAATGGCCCATCGACACTGATCTATTGTGCGATCAATTAATTAATCAATCAATTACCCGCCGTCGCTGGGAAGGGATTATATTAATTGCTTTGATCCATACCAGCGGAAACTCCGCGGGGAGCATGCTTGCCTACTGTTATGATATCGCCTCGAGGGAAATTTCACACCTTTTTTCCGTTACAGTCAGACTAATACGTGTTAAAAATATGGTAGACACTCGATTGAAAACGTGATCGAGACTACAAGCTGAAGGTAACTGACCCGAGGCGATTATATAAGTGATACCAACGAATAAGTAGAGTTGCGTTTTCTTAATTGTTTGATAAGACGGACCTTTTGGCACTCAAAACATTTTAATGCATGAAAAACAGTTTGTACTTTACGATGTCATAGTAGTTAGGATAGGTACATAATTTCGGATAAAGAAAATATAATATATATATATTTTTAAATATATAATTGGATCATTTAACATCAGAAGAACTCTGCCTCGCTGTGTTTAGCTATTACAAATGGGGAAACAAAACACATTTGGTCATATAGGCCATATGGGGATTAAGCATCTTCGGAAGATGTCTAAGTTTGAGAATCCTATTCACACCCTCCTTAGATCTCCATACAAATTGATAGAAAGATGAATGAATAAAGATATATGCAATCTATTTGTATTAATTCTTCTATCAATCCTGCTTTCTTCTATAGTTACAGTATATGTGTGTAAAGAGTCCCTAAAACTAATATTAAAACACCTTTACTGTGAAACAGCAAACTTCAAGTGCATTTAGCTTTGACTTAAATAATCAAAAGGTCATAGTTATAACCTATGGGGTGTATATATGAATTAATTATTAACAAGAAACGATTGCGCACTTAAAATATTGTGTGCGACTCCCTCATTTCACCCTAATATATCTGTCAATTCTCTCTATTTTCCTTTTAAGAGAGGTCACTCCTCCCTAAACGCCAGGCCTAGTTTGAACCCTGACTAGTGTTACGGCAAAGTCGACATTAAAGTACCGTAGTTGATTTTACGTGTTCTTTTTAATTTTTTCTAAGACAGATGATTTGAACATGGCCCATTAGAACCACAAATGGCCCACTGAAACTTGAGCATATGGGGCCATTGGCACATATAGCTTATTGGATATCCTAATCACTGAAGGATGGAATTTCCGGTTTCCTGAGTTTCAGACATGCCTACGCCAGGGAGCCCACCCATGCAGGGCAGAGGTCTGTAAATTATTTTACAATAAATATTGTAAATCATTTGACAATATTTCTACAATTGAAGTGGACAATCCAAACACTGATGTTTTGTTTTATTACTCTGTTAAAAATGATGCCGTGCCTACTTGCAACATTAAAGTAGTTTGTGACAACCAAAACCTGTCGACAATAAGTCTCACCTATATGGGCTATAATTTTGCTGAAATGCAATACAGAGTTATGGAACCTGGGTGTATGAGTGGGCCAGGTGAAACAGAAGACATACGCAAGATTTGGGTGAATTTGAATATTTGAATATCGGTAAGCAATGTTTAAGATATGAGAATGTGAAAAAGAACGGAAAACTTGGAATGTTTGCTGATGCCAACGCCGTTTCTGTTGCTGCAAGTGATACCTATGTCTTGCCATATTCTTTGAATAGGAGACAAACAACACACATAATTGTTTTTACTAATAAACCTAATTTGACAGCTTTGTGTCCATAATTCAGGAATTCAGTCACAAGTAAATAGGCCAATCATTTTGATTTTTTTTTTTTTTTAAACTTGCAATTATAATATTATGATAGTGCAAAAGCATTCAACAATAATATTACATAAGTATTTACGATCTCGTATCGGCAGATCGGTCTGGCGATTACGTTGCACATGTCCTGTCAGGTGTCGGTTGCACAATTAACCATGGTTCAATAAACACTAAATACAGTGTCTCAGTCAGGTAACCAAGGTGACATTTATGTCTGACCACATTACTCAACTAAAACTGACCAAGCTTACTAATAATTGCCTGTTTATTCCCAGTAATCAGTAGTGCTGTGCGGTATTATCGTTTTATCGGTTTATTGTGATACGGACCTCAAAATAATACGTACCGTGATATTTTTTTTTACAAGTTTTCTCTACACGTGTTTTGATTATGAAAGTAAATCGTAATCTGCGACTAAGATCTTGTTTTTACTTAATATGGTTCCCGTGTTTGTAATACACATTGGGAAGTGGGTACCATCATAGTTAAAAATAGACGCACTTCCAATAATATCTGGTGTCCGCTTATCGTAATGTGCGCATATATAATGCTGGGTACCATGCACTCAGACGAGCATGGCCGACTCAAGTGATTGAGAAATGTTAAAAACAAAAGAGGAAAATTGTGTGTTTGGGATCACTTTGGGCTTAAGAAGTTTAAAAAGGGCGCTACAATTGTAGTCTTGTCTAGATCTAGGCAATGTAGTATTTTGTAAAATATACAGCAGCAAGGTTACGTTCAAGTGCTCCGGCAGCACAACACATTTGGTAACTCATTTGCGAAGACATTACTCCACATTGAATACAAAACAGAAAGTAGACATTGTCAACATCGGAACTGCCATGCGTAATGTTTCTCATTCACAAGCACTGCCAACATTGCATCACATTATGTCAGCTGCATCGAAGTACACCAGGAAATCAGCAAAGTCTATTGAAATTATCAACGCAATTGTAGAAGAAAATATATTATGATATTATCGCAATACAGTCTCTTGTATCACAATATATCGTGATACGTTTTTTGGATGCGATACCCAGCACTATTAATCAGTCATGCGTATGATTTGTGTTTGACTTGTTATCAATTTGTTACTTGTTTTGTATGTCCTCTATTGTAATTTATCTCTTCAAATATTGGAAAATTATAAAATGCAACCAAAACGTATATTATTTTCAAAAAACCATGTTTAGACATGTTTTATCCAGTTTTAGTAAGTTTTTGTTGATAAAATTAATAACATTATTTCCGTGTTCTATTTACTGAGATAAATGATTCACAGTACTTAGAACTCGGTAACTGAAGTAGATAACAAACTTTACTACCATTCATGAACAATTTAGTAGTACACAAGTGCTTGCAATAACCAGCATACGCACAATGCAAAGGTTACACCTCAACTTTTAATTCTTTTTTTCTCAAAAGAAATGTCAAATATGTAAAACCTCTTTTTCTTTCAACATACAATCTGGTTCAATAGTTGACTAAACGATGAGCCCAAAACTGCTATACAGTAAACCTACTCTATATTATGGATAGTGATTCATATTCAACTAATCCAAGGCCATTTTTGTACACATTATTAGAACTTTTGGACATTAAACATACATGGGGATTTGATTTCACGCTTATGGCCTGCCAAGAAATACGCTAAATTTAATCCCGCGTATAGTAATGATTTTACAGTAAATCAGTGTCTGCAGGTCTTTTCTTTGACAAAATAATTTATATCTATATTTAATTATGTATTTTTAAATAGTTACCAAATCATCATCTCTGCTGACGGGACTGGTACGTTTCTTTCCTCTTCGTGACGACGGCCGTTTCTGGGAGGAGTCCATTGTGGTGGATCCAGGTGTCCTGGAAGTTCGCCTGGAGCTGCTAGGGGACTGGTCCAATGTTTGTATCTCCGTCTTCTCCATACAGGGAGTGTCAACAATGGAGACATTATTTTTTGGTTGAGCAGGTCGAGGTGGCCGACCTCTGGAATTCTGCCTCTTGGGAGAGTTACCCGGCATCTCAGTTTCTTCCTCCTATGTACGATCGCAGAATGTTAAATAATTTAAATCAAATATCATATATACGTCTACGTTGTTTGCACTGTCCTGCAACAGTTGTGATTGGTTTGAATCAGAACATAGTTTAGCTGCACAAAAAAATGTTTTTGCAAAAATCAAGGAAGGTCGAAATACCACGAAAAGCAGGTTTTCATAAGCTATCTACGAAATTTTATTCCAATATTTATTCCATATAACCAACCTACACATCAAGTTTCACTTCAACATCTCATTCCTATTTAAAGTATTGCCTGGAAACCATTTTTCCATTATGAGTAACTGACCCAGTTACCTCAAATGCAATCCCAAGCTTCCTTTCTATACAATCTACCGACACACCAACTTTCTTCTCAGTATCAGATTCCTAACTAAAGATACTGCCTGGAAACCATTTTTCTATTTTTAGAAACATTAACCTCAAACTCAGTGTCCTTATATGCAATCACAAACCTTCTTTTTACCTAAGCCACCTACACACCAAGTTTTGTTTCAATATCCTATTTTTGACTAAAGAATTATCATCTGAAGCTGCCATTTTGAGAATTATGACATGACAAGTTCTAAATTACCATACTTAAAGCTTGCTTGACTAAATGCCTACATTCCTGTTAAATATTATGAATACAAGTAAGAAGCTATTGCTGGTTACCGTACCTGTCTTGATGGAGACGTGACCTCATGCACGGGTTCTGTCTTCACTGTGAATTTGCTGCCGTGCAGTTCACTCAGGCCAGCAGCAATCTTATCTCTTTCTTCCTGCCAGCTCTGAAAGGTGATGCAAAAATACTGGTTGTTATTTTAATAACAATCCCCAACTATAAATGAAATCTGACTTCTGTAGTCAGACTGCAACCATAGTTTTCAGAGGATGCAAAGCTGTCAATGAGGATACAATATACAAAATACTGACCAAACATTTGGAAAGTTTGATGAAGAAATATGAACAAATTAAAACGTTATAGGGGATGTTAAAGTCCCTATCCCGCCATCAACAGGCACATTTTACAACAGATGTACACAGTTTCTAAACCTACTGACAATGGGGTATATATATATGTTACATATTTTGAGAATTCAAACTCTGTAGACACAATATAAATGGCTTTAATCAGCCAGGCCAAACTCCAAAACTGGAGTGTCGAATTAAGAGTTACCAACTGATAATTCATTTTTACGTATATTCAATCTCGAATAGAACCTGTGAACAAACCTATACTTTTAATCAGCACATCTACA
Source organism: Cyrtodaria siliqua (assembly GCA_037043455.1). Taxonomy (NCBI): domain Eukaryota; kingdom Metazoa; phylum Mollusca; class Bivalvia; order Adapedonta; family Hiatellidae; genus Cyrtodaria; species Cyrtodaria siliqua. The sequence goes on along the minus strand of JAWPHD010006150.1, from coordinate 125,430 downwards.
TTATTATATGACCTGAACACTTGGACAGAGTTTTGTTCAACAGTTTGTAAATTTTTCCATTATTTGGCGGGTTAGTTTCTTTAAGTTTTTCAGTACACGTGAACACCGATTGTGACCTTGACCTGTTGATATTAGTATGGTTAGCTGGCTGTTAACCACTAGATTCACATATGCAAAGTCTGAAACAAATGGCCCGAGAGGGCCTGTGTATGCTCTACTGGCTAACATGACTATTATAACAAGGGGGTGGTGTCAGATGGGGTGTCAAATATAGCTGGTTTTTAAATTTTTCTGAGTACTGAATAAACATTCTGAACCTGAACAAGTCTGGTAAAGATCAGACGAAATGAAGTAGTCACAGATTTAACAAAGCAAAATATAGCATTTTTCAATATATGTCCAAGAGCCATAACTCTAGTGTTACTAATCCTGTCAAGATGTTTTTCGAAATTGTCTGAGCTTTCATGGATATCAATAATCGGGCCATGTTTGGTAAAGTTCAGCCCAATGTCTTGAGGCAAAATATAAAATATTAAACTAAATCAAGAGCCATAACTCTGGTAATAGCTGGACTTGGAACTTGGACGAGCGTTCATTCATATCAACAATCTGACCAAGATTGGAAAAGTTCGGACGAAAACTGAAGGCCCTATGGCTTAATGAGGCAAAATAAGAAAAAATTAAAAGACGTAACTAGTGTTACAGTTCTGATTAAGCTGGTTTTCGAACTTTTCTTGATATCAACACTTAATTCCTCTCTACAGGAGGCCGGGCAATAAAATATGTTAATGTGTTGGTTTGGTGTTCCACACGTTGCTATGGTGACAGGAGTTAGGTGATAAGTTTTGTGGTTATCAACTTTTTTCTTCAGAAGCTTTTAATCAATTATACCAGTGTTGCTTCGGTATTTTTTATGTTGCTATGGTGCTGAAAATGTAACTATGGTGATACGTTACCTTTGTGATATGTATCTCCTTCTCCTTCAGCTGTTTGATCAAGTCCTTGTGTTGTTTAATCTCTACATCTTTCTTCTTCAAAACAGCTTCTAGGCCGGAAACCAGCTTGTCTCTCTCCTCACGGAACTCCTGCAGGGGTCAAGGTCAAAAGGTCAGTTTGAGCAAAAACATATACCTACATGTCAATGTCAGTAACTATCTATTGGCTAGGCACAATATTTAACCTACCTGTTGTTTTAATCCGAACAATAAAACCGAGAAAATTCAGCACTAAGTATTACTACAAATAATTATTTTAAATTAAAATATTTAAAAGGCGGTACTTCAGGCATTTTGTCTGTGTGTGTTGTTGGGTGTAAGGCTGGGAGGCACTTTCAGAGAATTCGTCGCCATAAGTTTTTCCTATATAACCATATGTAAACAAAGACAGCCAAGTCTGACATCAATTCAAAATAATTTTGTTTAGGACCAACTACATGTCATGCCAGTCATTTTAGTAAAGGTTTCAAATCAATACCACTTATCATTTTTGAGAAGTAGTTGCCAAAAAGTTTTATTTTTAATGTTTATAGCTATGGTGGACATCTTCAATTACTGGCCGACCTGTTTTTTATTTAGGACCAACTAGACATCAAAAGCAACATTCCTGTAGTTTCATGAAAATCCGTCGAACTATTTTAGGAGTAGTCGCCACAAGTTTTTCCTATGTAACTCTTTGTAAACATGTTTGACATCATATCAAAATCAATTTTGGTTACAGATTTTTCTGCATTTTTGGACGTGGAGCCAGGGGCCTTTTGAATTGGGAAAAATGCACGCGAAATCTACAAATTGGGAAAAAGAATAATCCTACTATATTACTTAGTAAGGCACTGAAAATGTTTGGAATAGTTTCAAAATCAAGCTGTTATACAAGTCTGCAACAAATTAATTGACGTCAAATAGGGCTACATTTAATATAAATATAAAAAAAATATATATATACAGTCGAACTTCGATAGCACGAACACCGGTGATTCGAATACCATCGGTAATTCGAACACATTTTCCGGTCCCGACACAACTCCTATATAATTCAATGTTGTAATTTATCCTCGATTATTCAAATATTATTTCTCGAATACCCTGGCTCGCTCGAATACTTTTACAGTCCGAAGATCCATTTTTGTGTGAATTTAAACCTCGCTTAATCGAAGGTGATGATCCTTTGCCACGCGACGTCGGTCATATTAATTGTAATCGACGCGGTTGTTTGTAGCAAGTTCGATCATAGTGCGAAAACAGGTAAAGTTGATTGTTAAAGGTGCGAACATTTATGATTGAAAAGCGATAATAGACAGACACATTTTATGTATAGTGAACTTTTTTGAATAAAACAACTGTACAAACAAAAACGTATGTGTAGTAAGATATATCAACAGTGAATTATGTGCTACGCAATTGTCTATTCTATTCAATTATATGTACCGAAACCAGTCTTACCTTGTTTCTCATTATTCGGACTTCCGGCATGTATGTTAAAATGTATGTGTGATATTTCTTTAAATAAATGATAAAACACATTATTGCAGTTTTTCTTGTACTTTCAGTGTAACAATAACATGTTATATATCCGTTATGAGGTTTAAACAAAGATGCATTAACATAAAAAACATACCGAGAACGATACACACATAGACAAGTAACACTATTTCGGGCGGTACACAAATTCGGATAGATATTTTGTTTTTTATCGTTCCATCGATGCCTCGAAGCCACCGATAGCTCGAAAGCTCGAACATATCAATATGGTCCCGCTGACTTCGAGCTATCAAGGTTAGACTGTATTTTTTTTTTTTTGGGAAAATATTTTGCTTTTTTGTGTGGGAAATAGGAGGATATTTTGGATTTCGGCCCCAAAGAAAAATCCCTGTGTTAGGACCAACTATATGTCGTGCCAAATTTTAGACTTAAACAACATGGACCTAACACCAAATTTTGATTGATGACGTTTTTATCATGAACTGAAACATTTTACTTTTTTTTAGATTTTTTCAGAAAAAGCCTGATGTACCCTCTGTAATTTACCTAAAGACAGGGCTGTGCAGGCACTTCACTCCTCAGTGATAAAGAACTAACCTTGAGTCTGTTATCACAGCCATGTTTGTCCTCCATGGAGGTCTTCAACTTCTCCTGGGTTGCACTGAGCTTGAAGCCGACTTCTTTGTTCTCACACTGGAGTGTCTGTGGAGGAAACAATACAGTGTAACTGTACGGCTGTAAGCTTTCAATTATTAAAGCTGGCACTAAAACAGGAATCCCACAAACAGCTGCTTCAAATTTCCCTGATAATTTCTTATTATTTAAAAGTGGAAATTTCGCTGACCAAAAACATTCCATGCGGTCGATAGTCTACTTCAAAAACGGCAAATAAGGCTAAATACAAGTATTGGCCAGGCCGTTTTATAGATGGTATTTACAATAGTTTGCTTACCTTACAGCAACCAAACTGGGTGACATTCAGAGAATGAAATAATCTTAAAGTGAACCACCAAAGAAATATTATATAATATCATCTTAATATCAATCTGTGCAGTAGTTTCACATGAGAAACTGTCATGAGACAGACTTTAGCCGCACCCTGAATGGTTGAGAATCACTTACTGCCATATCCTGCACCGGGCTAGAACAACTTCTCGACGAATGGGCCTACAAGAAGAACGCCATTCTCCGAGTAACGGTTTAATTGAATGGAGTTTATTGTTCACTCAGAAATCCTAAGCGGCTTGCCAAGAGTTACGAATATATGTTAGAATGGGTTACGCGACAGGACGGGACAAAAATGTGTTACGCGATGTGATGCCTAAATAGCCCCCACTTTCACAAAAGCCCCCACTTCACTTTGTGAAGGTGGGGTATAAATATGCATAATAGTGTTCTGGCTGTACCTGGAAAATAATTGGGCAGGAATGTAGGTGTTGTTATTGTTTTTATTCATGTTTAATATCAAAAGTGAAGTATTTATGTATGTGAGGAGATGCAGGGCATGTTACCTAGTTGACTGCAGACATGTATGTGAGGAGATGCACGGCATGTTACCTAGTTGACTGCAGACATGTATGTGAGGAGATGCACGGCATGTTACCTAGTTGACTGCAGACATGTATGTGAGGAGATGCAGGGCATGTTACCTAGTTGACTGCAGACATGTATGTGAGGAGATGCACGGCATGTTACCTAGTTGACTGCAGACATGTATGTGAGGAGATGCACGGCATGTTACCTAGTTGACTGCAGACATGTATGTGAGGAGATGCACGGCATGTTACCTAGTTGACTGCAGACATGTATGTGAGGAGATGCAGGGCATGTTACCTAGTTGACTGCAGACATGTATGTGAGGAGATGCAGGGCACGTTACCTAGTTGACTGCTGACATGTATGTGAGGAGATGCAGGGCACGTTACCTAGTTGACTGCAGACATGTATGTGAGGAGATGCAGGGCACGTTACCTAGTTGACTGCAGACATGTATGTGAGGAGATGCAGGGCACGTTACCTAGTTGACTGCAGACATGTATGTGAGGAGATGCAGGGCACGTTACCTAGTTGACTGCAGACATGTATGTGAGGAGATGCAGGGCACGTTACCTAGTTGACTGCTGACATGTATGTGAGGAGATGCAGGGCACGTTACCTAGTTGACTGCAGACATGTATGTGAGGAGATGCAGGGCACGTTACCTAGTTGACTGCAGACATGTATGTGAGGAGATGCAGGGCACGTTACCTAGTTGACTGCAGACATGTATGTGAGGAGATGCAGGGCATGTTACCTAGTTGACTGCAGACATGTATGTGAGGAGATGCAGGGCATGTTACCTAGTTGACTGCAGACATGTATGTGAGGAGATGCAGGGCATGTTACCTAGTTGACTGCAGACATGTATGTGAGGAGATGCAGGGCATGTTACCTAGTTGACTGCTGACATGTATGTGAGGAGATGCAGGGCATGTTACCTAGTTGACTGCAGACATGTATGTGAGGAGATGCAGGGCACGTTACCTAGTTGACTGCAGACATGTATGTGAGGAGATGCAGGGCACGTTACCTAGTTGACTGCAGACATGTATGTGAGGAGATGCAGGGCACGTTACCTAGTTGACTGCAGACATGTATGTGAGGAGATGCAGGGCACGTTACCTAGTTGACTGCAGACATGTATGTGAGGAGATGCAGGGCACGTTACCTAGTTGACTGCTGACATGTATGTGAGGAGATGCAGGGCACGTTACCTAGTTGACTGCAGACATGTATGTGAGGAGATGCAGGGCACGTTACCTAGTTGACTGCAGACATGTATGTGAGGAGATGCAGGGCACGTTACCTAGTTGACTGCAGACATGTATGTGAGGAGATGCAGGGCACGTTACCTAGTTGACTGCAGACATGTATGTGAGGAGATGCAGGGCACGTTACCTAGTTGACTGCAGACATGTATGTGAGGAGATGCAGGGCACGTTACCTAGTTGACTGCAGACATGTATGTGAGGAGATGCAGGGCACGTTACCTAGTTGACTGCAGACATGTATGTGAGGAGATGCAGGGCATGTTACCTAGTTGACTGCTGACATGTATGTGAGGAGATGCAGGGCATGTTACCTAGTTGACTGCAGACATGTATGTGAGGAGATGCAGGGCATGTTACCTAGTTGACTGCAGACATGTATGTGAGGAGATGCAGGGCATGTTACCTAGTTGACTGCAGACATGTATGTGAGGAGATGCAGGGCATGTTACCTAGTTGACTGCAGACATGTATGTGAGGAGATGCAGGGCATGTTACCTAGTTGACTGCAGACATGTATGTGAGGAGATGCAGGGCATGTTACCTAGTTGACTGCAGACATGTATGTGAGGAGATGCAGGGCATGTTACCTAGTTGACTGCAGACATGTATGTGAGGAGATGCAGGGCATGTTACCTAGTTGACTGCTGACATGTATGTGAGGAGATGCAGGGCATGTTACCTAGTTGACTGCAGACATGTATGTGAGGAGATGCAGGGCATGTTACCTAGTTGACTGCAGACATGTATGTGAGGAGATGCAGGGCATGTTACCTAGTTGACTGCAGACATGTATGTGAGGAGATGCAGGGCATGTTACCTAGTTGACTGCAGACATGTATGTGAGGAGATGCAGGGCATGTTACCTAGTTGACTGCAGACATGTATGTGAGGAGATGCAGGGCATGTTACCTAGTTGACTGCAGACATGTATGTGAGGAGATGCAGGGCATGTTACCTAGTTGACTGCAGACATGATACAAATAGAAGTAACCCCTGATGTTGGGCTAAAAAAAAATCAGTTTCATGTTCTGGGTGGTATTAAATTTCACATATACAACATTATGCATCTATGTATTGTATATTTTAATATGCTTTAATAGTGGCCACATACCCTGACTTTCGTGTGTAGATCATGTACAGTTTTATCCATGTCCCTGCGTACTTCCTCAAGGCGTGTCTCTGCGCACTTGTCGGCACCATGACTTCTCAACTCTTCACACTGTCGTCTCGATTCTGAATAGTTAATAAGGTAAACTTTAAAGGGTCAACTAGTGATAGGCAGTTATTGCACGTGAGCTCAATGTAAGAAATAAATCATCATTTTCTTTCAAGAAAAATAAATCATTCGGAAAGTTAATCAACAGGAAATGCAATGAGACAGCTCATGGAAATGGAAGCATTAGGGGCAAGATAATTTAAAATCTGAGCCACTTAGAAGTCACTGGATTAGAACTATTTATCAGAGGGAGTGACTACTGACCCGAAAAGGGTACTACTGCATGAGGCGCAACGCTGAGTGCAATAGTATCCTTCAAGGGTCAGTAATCACTCCCGAGGATAAATAGAGACAATATTCTATTTATTATATACTTTTTATATTCTATTTATTATATACTTTTTATCATGCATCACTACCAAACTGTTTCAAACAGAAAATATCTTTTGTTCCGATAGTCCCCCTTTAACTTATTCGCGGATAAATATAGTAACGCCAGTGCGTGAGGCGATTTACATATATTTAGTGCGCATAGACTATAGTTCTAAACTTTGACATGAATTATGACTGTTGTAAGCAAATGTAGTAAAAAGAAGTTCCATTTTTTCCGGCAGTGAGAATATAAGTTCTTAAGTTCTTATATTCTCACTGTGAAAATATAAACAATGAGAATATAAGGTTTATTCTAACCATACAATTCACTATTTCACTGGGAAATAGTTCTAATCCATTGACTCCTAAGGCCACAAAAAATTAATTACCTGGTTCTCAGGCCACTTTTTCTGAGAAGAGATGCGGACAGTGGTCAACAGACACGCGGGCGATTTTTTTTTTATCCAAACTTTTAATTCCAATACTGTTGCAAAATATCTTGAAATACATGTGCAATAACCAGTTGGATCAGCTCATCTCTATTGTCGATCATTACCTTATCATTTCTTCCCGACTTATGCTTCTTTCAATCACAATAAGTCCGTATATTTGTATTAGATCACGCATGAACCTATTGGGTCAACACTTATTCCATTATCGCATGTTGTTGTGAGACTTTGTCGATTAGACGCTTGAATCAATCGCCTGTTCTGTAGCACCTACTAGTTCCAAGCGTCTCAAGCGTCTGCTTCCTAGATTGGTACCCGTACGACTGCAACACTCACAAGCTAGCGAGCAGAGCGGCAGATAGTCGGCCGCGCACCAGTCTACCCACAAGGGGATTCCCCTGAGGTAGTTGCATGTAAAAAAGGGAACTAACTTGGATACGAACTTTTTTTTCGAAATTTTGGTAGCGCATTTCCAATTTTTATTTTATTACTTTTGAGATAAAATCGGCAATGCGGCACCAAAAAAAGACATGCGGGCGGGCCTGAGAACCAGGTAATTAATTTTTTATGTCCTAAGGCATTAAATAGTGTTTTATTATATATCATAAAATATAACAGCAGGGTTCGACACTAACAGTGTCCCGGGATCCCGAGGATCCCAGATTTTCCCAGTTTTTCAGGTGGGATCCCTGATTTTGCTGTCAGGTTCTTATTAAGAACACACTTTATAGATTATTTAATCGAAATTCTCCCTAAAATCGAGCGCAAAAATTGTCCTCAAAGGTAATTCAGTTTGTCTTTCGTTCTACCTCTATTATCGAGGATCCCGAATATTAATCGCTCTCGCTAGGTGCTTATTATGCCAACTGGTAAGATTGCAACATCGCGGACGACATCTGTTTTAATGCTGAAGTTGGCACCCAGATGTACAAAGTACGGATTCCATTCGGATCCCAGACAAAAAAAAATAGTGTCGACCCCTGAACAGTTTTGACTATTTACTAATAAAATTAAAATTTGGAGTGTGGGCCGGGTAAATAATGTATCTGCTTCCTTTGTTCATTTAAACAAGCTCGCACTGCCACAGATCCACTATTGCATGGTCACGTGACGCTGCGTCACTGACACAGATCGACTATTACACGGTCACGTGACGCTTTGCTGTTTTTTAAAAAATGCGCGTCAATGACAAAGATGTACTATTGCACGCTAAATTTGCTATTACAAGGTCACTATTGAACGGTTGGCATATTTACAATGGTCAAAACTATTTAATCACACATGACTGCTCCTAGACAAATGAAAAACGCTTATATTATAATAATACATTATATATTTCATCTGGCATCAGTATGAACCGACCACTCAACTGACAGAACCGACCACTCGACTGACAGAACCGACCTTTCGACTGACTGAACCGACCACTCGACTGACAGAACTGACCTCTCGACTGACAGAACTGACCTCTCAACACACAGAACCGACCTCTCGACTGACAGAACTGACCTCTCAACACACAGAACTGACCACTTGACTGACAGAACTGACCTCTCGACTGACAGAACTGACCTTTCAACACACAGAACCAACCACTCGACTGACAGAACCGACCTCTCGACCGACAGAACTGACCTCTCAACACACAGAACCGACCTCTCGACTGACAGAACTGACCTCTCGACTGACAGAACTGACCTCTCAACACACAGAACTGACCTCTCGACTGACAGAACTGACCTTTCAACACAGAACCGACCACTCGACTGACAGAATGAATGAATGGTGTTTTACGGCACGTCGACACATAAATAGGTCATACTGTGCGCAAAAACTGATTGAATGATGATGAAATGAAGGATTATTTAAAAATTAATGCAAACATTTAAAGATAAAAATATTAAAATATAAGGGATGATAATTATGGTAGCAATACAAAGTATATATGTAGATCAACAAATGCCCGAAAACGGGTTCGACTGACAGAACTGACCTCTCAACACACAGAACCGACCTCTCGACTGACAGAACTGACCTCTCAACACACAGAACCGTCCTCTCGACTGACAGAACTGACCTCTCAGCACACAGAACCGACCTCTCGACTGACAGAACTGACCTCTCAACACACAAAACCGCCTCTTGACACACAGAACCAACCTCTCGACACCCAGCAACCATCTCTCCACACCAAACTGACCTATTAACACAAAGAACCCATTTTTCAACACCAAGAACTGACCTCTTGACAAACAGAACCAACCTCTTGACAAACAGAACCAACCTTCTTGACAAACAGAACCAACCTCTTGACAAACAGAACCAACCTCTCAACTCACAGAACTCACAACTTGAGTCACAGAACCAACCAACAACTCGTCACAAAGAAACAACCACACAACACACAGAACTAATTTCTTGACTCAGAACCAACCCCGTGACCAACGGAACAAACCTACTGACACACAGAAGACATCTCGATACATAAAACCGCCAACCCAACACGGAACTGACAACTCAACATACAGAACCAAAAACCTAACATGCACAACTGACAACACGACACAAAAAATTGGCAACTTGACGCAGAACTGACAACTTGAAACACAGAACCGGCAACTCAACACATGCAACTGACAACTCCACACACAAAACCGACAACTCTATACATAGAGTTGGCAACTCGACACAAAGAATTGACAACTCTACATAGAACTAGCAACTCGACACACACAGCTGACAACTAGACACACAGAACTGACAACTTGACACACAGAACTGACCTGTGAGGGAGCGCTCCATCTCTTTCAGCTCTTGGTTATTCTCCTTCACAACTGTTGTCATTTTGTCCTTCTCCACCAAGGCCCGCTCCAGCTTCTGCTCTGCCTCCTTCAGCTGCTGCCTCAACAGGTCTCGCTCAGCCTCCGCCCGCGCAGAAGACCTCGTCTCTTCAAGACGGTCGTTCTGTTTCACGTCCCTGGACTCCAGGAGGTTCTGGTATTTGCTCAACAGCTCCTTGTATTCTGAAATACAAAACAGGCACACATGACCAGAATGAAAAAGAATTCCAGTTTGAATATGCAGAAATCAGCTCATACTGAACATGCATATTGAAGTTTCGTCAAGGCTTTCTACAATAAGTCAATTAGTTTGCAAGACACATGAACAGTTACTAAAACTTCATACTATATGTTGCTGTTAGGCACAGACAGGATAGAAAACTTTCAAAAGGCATAAATTTATGAATTATTTGAGCATTACAATTTCATTTTCAAACAAGCATTCACTGTGATTGAGCTGTGTTAAACTCCATTTACTGGGCTGTGTTGGGGCATTCTTAAAATTGTGTTTGTTTCGACCTATTCACTAAAAAGGCAACTATCCAACTATTTTATTGAGCATTTAGAGGATTTCTTTTTCTTTCTTTTAATTTTTTTAGGATCTCGTTGCAAATCGCATCATTATCGGATTTATATATAGTTATATCTCATTTTTCATTATAAATCAATCTAAACTGAAAAGTCAGTCATAAATGAGACACATTAAAATAGATTGTATGTATAGAATGTTGAGGTCTACTTACCTGACTGGGCGGTGTTGAGGTCTATTTACCTGACTGGGCGGTGTTGAGGTCTACTTACCTGACTGGGCGATGTTGAGGTCTACATACCTGACTGGGCAGTGTTGAGGTCCACTTACCTGACTGGGCAGTGTTGAGGTCTACTTACCTGACTGGGCAGTGTTGAGGTCTACTTACCGAGGTCTACTTACCTGACTGGGCAGTGTTGAGGTCTACTTACCTGACTGGGCAGTGTTGAGGTCTACTTACCTGACTGGGCAGTGTTGAGGTCTACTTACCTGACTGGGCAGTGTTGAGGTCTACTTACCTGACTGGGCGGTGTTGAGGTCTACTTACCTGACTGGGCAGTGTTGAGGTCTACTTACCTGACTGGGCAGTGTTGAGGTCTACTTACCTGACTGGGCAGTGTTGAGGTCTACTTACCTGACTGGGCAGTGTTGAGGTCTACTTACCTGACTGGGCGATGTTGAGGTCTACTTACCTGACTGGGCGATGTTGAGGTCTACATACCTGACTGGGCAGTGTTGAGGCCTACTTACCTGACTGGGCAGTGTTGAGGTCTACTTACCTGACTGGGCAGTGTTGAGGTCTACATACCTGACTGGGCAATGTTGAGGTCTACATACCTGACTCGGAAGTGTTGTCTACTTACCTGACTGGGTATTGTTGAGGTCTACATACCTGACTGGGCAGTGTTGAGGTCTACACACCTGACTGGGCAGCGTTGAGGTCTACTTACCTGACTGGGCAGTATTGAGGTCTACATACCTGACTCGGAAGTGTTGAGGTCCGCCTCCTTGCTGTTTATAAAGTCCTCCTGCACCTGCAGCATGTTTTCCTGATCTTTAAGCGTCTCCTTGAGCAGGGCGATCATCTCGTCTTTCTGCTGCTTGTCTGCAAAAACAGTAGGCAGACATGCTCTATTGAGCCTATGGAGGATATAATATTTTGGACGCTTATACCATATGAGAAGTAATCAGTGAAAGGCTGTTAATTACATCTGACAATTATACACAAACTGGACTCAGTCTGTAGACCTCTGATTTTTTTCTTGAATTATTCCACAAAATGGTCTCAAATGCTGACGTTGCTAAACGAAAATGTAATTTTTTTTTATCATTCATGTTATTATAATTTTTTTTCCTTTAAAATTAAATTTTGCATAATCTTAATTTGACTCGAACACTAATTTGACTCAAACACTCGTTTTGATAACAACCCTTTATTATCTGGGGTACTGATTAAATCCATATTAAACAGCAATAATATAATACCATTTTTCCACAAGTTTCTCACCTTTCTCGTACATCTTCATATCACCTATTTCTGCATCTAGCTGCCGCCTGAGATCCTCAATAATGCGAGACTTGGCATCGAGTTCGCCCTCCTTCTTCAAGATCTGTAACTGTAGCTCGTTGTTGCGACCCATGTACTCCTGGATTTCACGGTCTTTGTTCTTACCTTCCTCGCTCGTACGCGCCTGAAACGTGGAAAATGTAAGTAAAAACCTCGCTCGTACGCGCCTGAAACGTGGAAAATGTAAGTGAAGTCTCACGAGAAACTGTGTCTATGGGACACGGATACCTGTTATCAACTTTAAATATACAGTAAGCATTGCTCAAAACTGCATTGTTTTTCTATTAAGGGACGCAGTACTATCAGCAGAAATATGTATATAAACTAGAACTATCACTGAAAGAGATGAATACCCCCTGCTTAAAATTTAAGTGAAACAAAGGGCCATAATTCTGTAATAAATTAGGCAATCAACAATGGGTGATGTAGAGAGACATAAGGTCATCAGTTGTTATGTGTGTATGAAGTTTGGGAACAAACCATTCAAAAATGTTTGAAGAATGCAAGTAATAAAGATGTGTGACGGGACAATGTGTTGCGTGATGGGACGTTACGGACAACGTAATTCCTATATAGCCCCCACTTCATTTTGTGAAAGTGGGGGTATAATAAACCAAAATCCTCCAAAAGGGATCACAAAAATATAAGAACAAAAACGTAACTTGCTAAAAACAACATACACTGACAAATAGTTTTAGTTTCCCTTTGTGTTACCTCGCTGCTGGTATAAACAATTACTGACTCTTGGTACTGGACAACCCCATTCTCCAATTTTTATATACTCAAGATAGTTTTATCTCACAAACACCTATCTTACATGAGCTGTCATGACGTCCCATGCTGTATTTTCCCTAATAGTAGCCCGGGCGCTATGCAAAATGCCAAGATAGAGTTATCTTACATGAGCTGTCATGACGTCACATACCATATGTCCCCTAATAGTAGCCCGGGGCTATGCATAATGCCGAGATAGAGTTTTCTCCCATTTCTGCTCATGTGAGACAGGCATTTTCCTCATGTAAGATTATAAGAATCCATCATGAGTATCCATGTGAGATAGGTAAATCTCACCCGAGGGTCAGATTTACCTATCTCACATGGATAAACTCATGGTGGATTCTTTTTCTTGCATATCAATGACATTTTGTGCATCAACGTCACCAATAACTAGCATTTTAATGTTTTTTTACACAACGACGTCATGCATCTGTTCACGTTATTGACGTCAATATTGTTGCGCATGAATTTTATCTCGACCCTAGGGTGAGATGGAAATATCTAGCCCCGGTAAAACAACGGATTTCCTTGTCCGGTATACAAGAAAACTCTATCTTACATGACATGTGACTTATGACGTCATGACGTTATGATGGATTCTTATAATCTTACATGAGCTGTCATGACGTCACATACCATGTCCCCTAATAGTAGATCGGGCGCTATGCAAAATGCCAAGATAGTTATCTTACATGAGCTGTCATGACGTCCCATGCTGTATTTTCCCTAATAGTAGCCCGGGCGCTATGCAAAATGCCAAGGGAGCACTCATACAATCAACATAAAAAACTGAATATTGAAAAACTTTTTTATTTTTAATTTTTTATATATCGAAAATGTGGGGGGTTGCTACTATTAGGGCACTCTTATTAGGGAAAATAAGGTAGCTGATGTTGAATAAAACACAGTCAATGAAGTTACTTCTTCTTTTATGTCTGTACTGAACATATGGGAGAAAAATAATCCGTCATGACTTTATCAAAATGAAATAGGGATATCTCACCCGCGGATCGGAATTAACATGATGCCAGTACTTTATAGTTATCTCCGCCCTATTGTTGATGTCAGACTATATTGACAATAGGTTATATTATAATACAGTTGCATGTGCTTTATTATAGTTGCACATGCTATTTTTTGTTGGAGGTATAGTATTGGTTCGCTTGGTTAAAATCAGGGTCTTCCACAGGCCACTTAAGCGTAGCGCACCCGCTACTCCTTAATTCCAAAATGGAATGTCCCGCTATGCCTTAATTGTGCCGCTATCCTTTGATCTTAATGCGCTATCCCTTCAGTTTCCTAATAAAACTCCAGTACACCGTTTATAAATTGCGTATGCAGTCAAGCGACTCCAGTATCGATCGATAAAGTGGGTCAGTAGCTGTGTAACACTAACAGCTGTGAAATACACACAGGTACAGACCACATTGGATTAAAAGTTAGTGGCATGTTGTTTATTGTTTTGATAGTCGGCAGACGTTTGAGATAAGATTAGATAATGGTGCTTTGAGGTAATTGGGTCCAGTTAGGGATAAATGATTTAATTGGTGTAATTAAGCAGATGTTAACAGAATGGTGATAATGAAGGGCGGCTATATTGAAATTCTGGACTGTAGCAGTGTTTTGGAGAGTAAAGTAACCAGAATCGTGAAATAATCATGGTAAGTAATTGAATTGTTTTATGTCTTTTTTTTTAACCGTAAGTTATGTCTGAAATAATTGTTATTTTACTTAATCGCGATTTAAATGACTTAAATAATTATTTGGAGCTGATGTACATCATTATTAACAGACCATGACAATATTCATATTTACATATTTTTATATTAACTGTACAATAAAAACACTTTTTCTTTTTTCTTTTTAGATCTTGAGAGGGGTTTCTCCACACTGAAGAGGGTGAAGACAACTCACAGGTGCAACCTGTCGAATGCATATGTCGAACAACGCCCCTCAACAGCCTTCTCTCAATCTGCATGGATGGTCCAACTCTGGATGATTTTGACAAGAGCGGTAGAGGACTGGCACTCACAGAGAACAAGGAGATTGTCACTGTGATGAGTTAATGTTTTGAGAATGGGACTCGGAGTGATGCAGTTAATGTTAAATGTATGACTGATTGTTGTTTTTATTGATAAATAGATGAATAAAACAATGTTTTTTATTATTATTTTATTTCATTTCTTATGATACTAGATATATGCCAAATCTCGTCTTTCCACTGGTCAGAAAATAAAAAAAATCAGGACACCCCCTTCCCGCGCCCATCCCCATTCGTCAACCGCGCAAAACCCCCTACTCCTTAACAAATTCCTGTGGAAGACCCTGAAAATGGATAAATAATCTCGCAACTGGCGACATGTCAATTGCAACCTAGATTTCGGCATTGTCCCTAATTGCAAATCTGACCCTTCAATTAGAAACTCAAGATGAATTCTTATATTCCAACACTAAATCTCTTACCTCAAGGCAATGTACGGTGTCTCGTGCATGCTTCAGTTCCTGTGTTTTCTGCTGTAGTTTGTTTTCCGTGTCGGACAGTTTCCCGAGCCATTCCTGTATAGTGATGTTCGCCTTTGTCAGCTGTTCGTGAAGCTTGTGCTCCCTATCGCGGCTCTGTTGGAGCGTAGAGAAATATAAATAGAATTCCAGTTGGGTATGTTTGTATCAAAATCAAAGAAATTAATTTAGATTGAGGTTAAAATAACATACCGTAACTTGTTCTGCATTCTTTTCTTTTACGATTGCATTAAAACACACACAAGAGGCCTGTATCGCTCTACTGTTAGAAATCAAGAGAAAAATAAACTTCCATGCTCTTAAAAATAAAAACGGCGAGTGGGGAAGAAGAGGGGGATGCATATAAGGAACATTCTGGTTGAATCTGGTGAAAATCCTGCAAAAAAGGAGCAAGATACGAGTCGAAGCGGAGACTGGACGTAACCTATATTTCGAAATTTTGCACAAGAACTAGTGGAGTTTGGTAAAAATCCTGTAAGACAGAACCAAGATATATGTTGCAGCAGAAAGTGCAACCTATATTTCCTCTTAAAGTATGACAGCGACCCATGTTGCGCATAATGTTAGATACATATCAGGAAGAGTCTGGTGGAATTTGGTGCAAATTCTGCATGAAAGAAGCCAAATACTCATGTCGTATTGGAGACTGGGCATGACCAGTATTTTGTCCAAAGTAGGTCACAACGACCTAAGACTGTGCAAGTGATGTAAGATGAAAATAAAGAACATTCTGGTTAAAAAAATGAAAGATTTAGGAAGACATTTTCTTTGTTTTGGTGTGGTCACGTGATTATGTGATGACATTGAATTGAATTGGATTTTAGTCGCACCAACAGCTAAGGTCATATGGCGACTTTCCAGC
Organism: Cyrtodaria siliqua; assembly: GCA_037043455.1. Taxonomy (NCBI): domain Eukaryota; kingdom Metazoa; phylum Mollusca; class Bivalvia; order Adapedonta; family Hiatellidae; genus Cyrtodaria; species Cyrtodaria siliqua. Next base: position 109,011 of record JAWPHD010006150.1, on the reverse strand, counting down.
TTCCATTGGTGGAGGAAGACCCCAGGTGCCCCTCCGGGCAATTTTTGTGCACGGGCGGGCACCTGGGTAGAACCACCGACGTTCCGCAAGCCAGCTGGATAGCTTCCTCACATAAAGATTCCTAGGCCCCTGAGGGATCGAACCTACAGCGGTGAGGGGCAAGTGATTTCAAGTCTAGAGACGTTAACCACTCGGCAATGGACGCCCCTGATGATGTATAAACCGGGTATATCAAAAGTATGAAGTAATATGCATGAAGAAGTTAAAAAGTTACACGTTACACTCAATGTTAAGTTTTTGGCACCAAAAAATGAAGGATTCGGATTTAGGATGAACCCAGAATTTCACCTAGACTGACAATGACATTATATACTGTTAAGTACCCCATGACTGTTGAATTTGTCCTAAGTGTATATATCAAAAGTTTCAAAAATATGAAATGTTAATTTCTGATGCTGGCTGGTCAGACGACGACAGAAGACAAAGTGATTCCTATGTATTGCTGTTTTTCTTTTCGCAAAGGCTACACAAAAACTATATGTACCGTCATAATACTGGATGAACGTGTAAAACAAAGAAAGGCAGAAACTCTTCACTCACCTTGGTCAGCTCTTCTTTAGTGGACGGACTGCTGATTGATTGTCTGGGGTCTGCAGCCTGTAAAAATGAAGCTCGTGATCGTCGATGAATCTCTTGTTCCATTGCCGGCATGTTGTGTTTCTCACGTGCGTCTTCCAACCTGGTCTCTAACCTCTCAACTGAACTCTGAAGCTCCGTCACTTCCTTTATAAGGGACCTGTTTGTTGTCTCCGTCTCTTGAAGTTTTGACACAACCTTATTCAACTTTCTCTGCAGCAGAGGATCATGGGAAGGTACTAGCTCATTATTATCAGTTGGTTTATTGCTATCAAAGTTAAGATTTCGTTTAGTTTCCAAGCCTTTCACCTTGCTCTCTAGTGAAGCAATTTTAAACTTTGCCTCCAAGAGGGCATTTTCTGTCTCGATTTTCTCTTTTCTCAGTTTTCGTACGCCAGTCTGCGGACTGAAGCATTTCATTTCGCTTGTATCATCCATTATTTTTCTATATTCTTCATTTCTCAGCTTTTCTGCCTCTAATTTCCTCTCAAGCTCTTTCAGTTTTTCTAAGTTTATATTATCACAGACAATGTCAGATTTTTCACTTTCTTCTGACTCGTACAACTTTTGCAATTCCTGCAATTTTTCTCTGATCACTTTACACTGGTCCATCTCTTTTGCAAGATCATCTTTCAAAACTTTCAACTCTAATTTCAAGGTCTCGCACTCCACTTCCTTCAGAGTTAATTGACTCTTCAGATCATTTTCAGAGTCTTTGCTCTTCTTTATTTCACCCATTTCTTCACTTAAACTCCTGTTTTCATTTTTCAACTCATCAACTTTCAATCCTAACAGTTTCACTTCAGCAAGATTCTCTTCTTTCAGTCTCATCAAATCATCAACCTGTGTTTTTATTCTTTGACTCATTTCTTTCTTTTCTGACTTTAATCCATCTAACTTCTGCTTCAATTCTTCCATTTCTACATTGGTTGCTGACTGAGTTTGTTTTCTGCTGGCCTCATGTGTTTGTGCCAGGTCTTTTGTTTTTACATCTCTGTCATTTAATTCTTGACCCAATTCTTTGATCTCATCCTCTTTTTCTTTTATAACTTGCTTAAGCTTTTCAATACATTGTTCATTCTGTTGAAGGGCTTCAAGCTTTTCATCTGCATCTTTGGCTTTTATTCTTACTTGCTCCTTCAAGTCAGTTACAACACTTTCAATACTTGTTACTTTATCCTCAAGAATACCAACAACTTCTAACTGACTCTGTGCCTCTACTAACTCTGTGTTCCTGATTTCATTTTCCACTTTTAGTCTTTCAATTTCTGAACGACTTTGTTCCAACTCATGTTCAGCGCCCTTCAACTGTGTGTGTTGCTTATCAACTTCCCCACTCAGTCTTTCAATCTTGCTGCGATTGTTTTCTACCTCAAGTTGGGCATCTTGCAGTTCTCCCTTCAATTTGTGATGTGATGTTTTGTTAGCGTGGATTGTTGATTTTAACTCTGCATTTTCAAGGAGAGCATTGCTGAGCTTATCTGAGTCATTTCCATCATTGTCACTATTGTTTTCTTTCAGCTCTTCATAGCTTGTACGCAATTCATTCAGCTGATTGGTCTTTTCTTCAATAATATCCTCAAGACGACAGTTTTTATCAAAAGATTCCGTAAGTTTGGCATTTAGATTCTTTAATTCATTCTGACTAGATTCAAGTTTAGATTTCTTTTCATCTAGATCATCTTTGTGTTTTTCCAACAATTTCTCAAAATCCTCAATTTTCTCATCTGCTTTTTCAAGCTCTTCCTTTAGTTCACATATCCTTAAATTTCTATCATCAATTTTCTTTTCATATTGTTCCATTTTTCGAAATATTTTCTCTTGTTCAACAACATTTTCTTCTTTTTCACGCTGTTGTTTTGCTAATGTCTCATCAAATTTGTTCCGCTGTTCAACAAGACCTTTTTCAGCTACGGTTACTTTTTCTTCTGCATAGTTTAACTCTTTTTCCAATTTTTTCAACTCCAACCGAAGATTCTCAACTTCCCGATTCTTCTCTTCAATGATGTTATCCTTTTCATGCAATTCAACTTCTTTATCAACGACAGCCGATTCCAAGTCGTGTACACTAACCTCTAAATCTTCATTTTTTATGATATTTTTCGATATATTTTCGATTTTGCACTGTAATTCTCTTATTAAGCTTTCTTTTTCCATCAGTTGTTCTTTCTGTAAAGTAATCTTCTCAGACTCTTGGTCATGCTGCAACTCCATAAGCCTACCGACTTGTTCTTCTTTCCCTTTGAGCTTTTGCTCACTTTCCACCAGCCGCTTTTTAAGCTCTTCTATAGCTTGTCCGACTCGCTCTTCATTTTCTTTCTCTTCAAGTACAGCATTCAAATTCTGACTAAACATGGCAATTTCTTCATCTTTCTCTTTTATAGTTTCCTTTAATTTCTCAACTTCATCTTCTGTATGCCTTTTTAGAGATATATCATGAGTTTTCTCTCTCTCAATGGATTCAATCTTCTCTGACAGTTCAATAATCTTTTCATCTTTAACTTTCATCAATTCTTCAAGTTTCATCATCTCTTCCCGAATTTCATCATACTTTGCAGATTTTTCTTCCAGTTCCGCATTTTTCTCTATAACAACATTCAACATTTTCTGCAATTCTTCTGCTTTTATGTTTGCATTAGTTACAGCTTCCTTCAGTTTCACCAACTCTATTCTGACTTCATCTTTGTTTTTCATTAATTCTGATAATTCATCCTTCTCTTTAATTGCTTTATTAAGTCGTTCATTTATCAGTTTGGTTTCTTCCTTTTGTTTCAACATTTCAGCTTTATACTCTGTAACTAATCGTTTTCCTGTCTCAGATTCCATACTCAGAATTGCTATCTCCTCTCCAGTTTTCACAAGTTCTTGAATTTTCTCATTAAGTGAAACTTGCAGAGCTTCCATCTTCTTTGCACAGTCTTCTAGCTGTTTTTTAAGATCTTGGTCCTCTATCTCCTTCTCATCAATCCTAAACTCTAGTTCTTTACATTTGTCAGATGCTTCCTTGAGGAATTCATCCTTTGCTTTATAACCTTCTCTCAGTTTTGAGAGTTTAGATTTTACCTTCTCCATTTCTTTATTCTTGTTATCAATCACAGACAGCATATTTTTGGCACTTCTTTCAACGAGTTTGTCGCTATCTGTATCAGCACTTTGTTGCAACTTTTCAGCAGCTTTAGGAGATAAAATCTGCAACTCAATTTCTTTCGTCTCCAAATCAATGGTTGCTTTATTTACCATTTCTTTCAGTCCTCCATTCAAACATTCCAGCTCTTCTTTCCTTTCTTCAATTCTTTCAATTTTGGCTTCTTTTTCCTGCAACTTACCAGTCAAGTTTTTAACTGAATCTTCCAGTTGCTTCAATCTGTTTTCCAAGTTTGATATCTCTTTAGATTTATCCTCAACTACTTCGTTCAGACTGTTTACCATTTTTTCTGAATCGGTCAGTTTCTTTGCTGTACTAAAATAGTCTTTCATGAGAGGCTCAAGTTCCTTTATTTTTTCATTAGCCTTTTCAAGCTCTTCAATTTTTTCTTGTAAGCTCTTTTCAAAATTGTCTTGCTTTTTGTCATTTTTAACTTCTACCTCATCCTTATTTTCACTAAAAACACTACCTGTTTTATCATCCTTTCTTCCCAGCTGTGATTCAAGTTCTTCAATCCTGTTCCTAGCTAGTGAATGTTTACCAGACTCAGACTGAAGCTTTTTCTCCAGATCTTGGACAGCCGATTTGGATATTTGCAGCGCATGTTCGAGCTCGGCAATCATTGCACAATTTTTGTCCATCTCATTTTGCAGTGCCTTTACTGGTTGGTTAACATCGTGTTTAAAATGATCTTTGTCATCATGAGCCTTTTCAACTGGAGATTCTTGCACACACATACTACTGCTGGCATCTACATAAGTCTGTGGAGATTTGGATGGTGACAACATTGAGAACAATCTCATTTTAGCGCTCGGCGATTTCATAGAACTGCCTGGGGATTTCAACGGAGACTTAACCCCATACAACTGCGATTTGAAGTGGAAAATCTGTGATTTAAGGTTGCTGATTTCCGCCTTGAACCCGTGTATCAGCGCCTCCTGGTTTTTGGCATACTCCTCACGATCTTGATCGTACTTATTCTTCCAATGGGATGACTCTTGCTCCTTTTCGACTAGCTGCTCTTCGAAGAATCTTGATTTGTTGCGGTATTTGTTAACTTCACCTGCAAATGTTTGGATGTGTTTTGTTTAATCTTTTGCAGCGTGACAAATTTTGTTTTGTGAAAATGGATGTTCATGCTTGTATTTGCCGTGTAATTATGTCCAAATGTTTATTGATGCATGGAAGGGAGTAACAGAGCAAACAAGGATTTTCATGATCGGGTAACAGTGATCTCAAAATCTATAAAGGTCATCTTCTCACCACAGGAAGTCCACCCATGAAGTTCCATAGGACTTGCTTCAGGGGGAGATGAGTGACAGATCAGACAAGGATCATCATGATTGGGTCATGGTAACATTGACCGTTGACCTACTGCCCTCAAAATCAATATATGTTATACTCGCACAACAGACAGTCCACCAATGAAGCGTCATATGATTTACTTCAGGGAGAGAGGAGATACAGAGCAGACAAGGATTTTCATGATCAGGTTATGGTGACCTTTGACCTACTGCCCTCAAAATCAAAATATGTTATACTCGCACAACAGACAGTCCACCAATGAAGTGTCATACGATTTACTTCAGGGAGAGAGGAGTTACAGAGCAGACAAGGATTTTCATGATCAGGTTATGGTGACCTTTGACCCACTGACCTCAAAATCAATAGATGTTGTACTCTCACAACAGGCAGTCCACTGATGAAGTTTCGTGAGATTTGCATCAGAGGGGAGGATTTACAGAGCAGACAAGATTGTGTCTATAGACGGATAAGCATAAACCAGCATACCTACGTATTTTAATGTTTAATGTTTCACAGGGCTCAAATTTAACCTGCCATACTGGCAAAATGCAAGTGATATTTTCAGAATGCCAGTAAACTTTTCAACTACTGGCAAAAATGTGCAAGTGCATCCAAATACCTTTGTATGTGTTTAATTTAGAATACCATGTCTGCCTTTTTTCGAAACATGTGCTTTCATATCAATGATGTTTTAATGTTTTTAAGTTTTCCTGATATATCTTTGTATTTGTATAACACATGGTATCTAGCATGTTTGCTAATGATGAATCATCTTGCGCTTTTTACTTATTTGTTACCTATTTGTACTTGGACACACACAACCGTAGAAATTGCAAGTAACTTTTTCGTTGTCAGTTACAAAAAATGCTACTGGCGAAATGTTGCCAGTCCATTTGAACCCTGTTTCATGAAAATCACTGGTTAGCCCAAAGGTTTTTGAATGTGTGCGTTGGCAAAATACTTTATACGTTAGTGGGTGTGGTGGCCCAGTGGATAGCACGATCTGACTCGGAATCTGGAGGTCACGAGTTTGAGTCACAGTGAAGTGTTACTTGGGTGTCTCCTTTGGCAAGACACTTTCCCTGGCCTTGTCCATCTGCTGGAGATGTAAACCAGGCGTCCCATTATCTGAGTCTATTATTGTACACATATGATTTCCAAGTTATAAAAATGCTGAACATAGTTTTTCTTTACCCTGACTGAAACTAATACAGCTATGTCTGGATTTCCAGTCACCTCTTTTACTTTTGTGTAAATTTGAAATATATATTATACACTATTTTATATGAAAGATTAAAAAAAAAATTGCACAATTTAAGTAAATATGAACACCATATGTGAAATATCTTTTATGGTGTGTTTTATGTTATAATTTATAAATAGAATCTGGATTCTCCTTCAACTTGTGTTAAAACTACACCGAGAATATCATTAAATTTTATCAACTTTACATGATCATAAAACAATTATTTTATGAGAAGGACATTCATTGTTTTATAGGAGATCCTACTGTACATCACCTGATTTTATTGTTGTATTCTCTCAACATGTTAAAAGATCAGAGTTCCAGCTCCACTGTATTCTCTCAACATGTCCCAGATCAATCACTTATCTCTTACATGTTGATAGAACACAGTGGACAGGGCTTTTTTAACCTACTAAAGTTCTCCGGCCATGTTTTGCTTCATGAACATGTTTATGTTTATTTAAATCAAAATCAATACACAACAATATATATTTACAATTCACACATATCTGTGAAAAGCGAGAATAAGATTTTATTTGATGACGTAGAAAACTTTGAACAGGTAAATTAATCCACAGGTAAATGTATTTATCAATTATCGGGCAATAGTTGTGCAGCTGAACATTTACCTCATTTGCCCGTGCAGTCACGCAGCGGTAAAAGTAGTATCTACGTCGATGCAAATAATAATTTTTACATACAAGTTAGTAGCGGTTTTCAATATGTTTCTCTCCGAGACTATCAAGAAATGTTAATATGATGTTTAAAGAGGCACTACCTATATCTACGCGATTTTTAATGTAAAATATTAAATACTCAATATTACTGCATTTGTATGTATACAAAGCTATTTTATGAGTATTTTAAGAAGAAACATGGTTCGTATTCCAGTTCTGTAAATTATTAATTATGATCAAAACAATATCTTGAATAAAATGCTGCCCAGCTTTTTATTCCTGCCGGAGAACTACGAGTTTTTACGATTTTCTCGGACATGCGCAATGCGATTCAGTTGAACGAAAACAAACTATTCGGGGCAGTTCCGATAGTAAACGAATCGATCGGAACTCTTCGCTACTCCGACGAGTAAGTTCCGATTGTAAACGAATAAGATCGGAAATCTCCGCAATCGGCTTGTCTAAAACAATTACGAATACAATTTCCAAAATCCGATCTTTTCAATCCTGTTTTTCCCAGCAAAACGCATATTACTTGGGGTGAAATTATTGCCATTTACCTTTTTCATAGTCCTCTTTATAATTAAGTAAAGTTTATATCAATTGGTGGACAAAAATATATAGGTAGAGCCTCTTTAAGAGTTAAATTTTTTAATTGATAATACTACAAAAAGGGTGCCATTCATCTTTAAGTGGGTTTGAAATTCGGCCTCTTCCCAATTGCAAAAACTCTATTATTTTCTTTTTATATATATATTTTTTTTTTTTAGAAAGTGACAGACTTTCAATTGTTTAATTCCCCTAAATATAGAAAAGTCACGCTATTTCCACCCCCACCCCCCGAAACAATTTTTACTATCTCGCGCTTCCTTTTCTCAAAATCAGCAGGCCTAGGCTTTTCCCCAATTTTCTCCAAAATGGCCCTGGTGGAGCTGGAACTCTGACCTCTTAACATGTTGGGAGTACAGCAATATGATCAGACATGTACTACAGGAGGATCTCCTTCTATAAAACAATGAATGTATTCTCTCAACATGTATGATTTGGGGATCCCATATCTACTGTATTCTCTCAACATGTGAGAGTTTGGGGATCACAGATCCACTGTATTTTATCAACATGTATGAGATGGGCGATCACAGATCCACTGTATTTTATCAACATGTATGAGATGGGTGATCCCATATCCACTGTATTCTATCAACATGTTACATTGTAAGAGTCTGGGGATCACAGATCCACTGTATTTTATCAACATGTATGAGATGGGTGATCAAGACCCACTGTATTCTCAACAAGAGTTTGGTGATCCCAGACCCACTGTATTCTCTCAACATGTAAGAGTTTGGTGATCCAGACCCACTGTATTCTCAACAAGAGTTTGGTGATCCCAGACCCACTGTATTCTCTCAACATGTAAGAGTTTGGTGATCCCAGATCAACTGCATGCATGCTCAACATGTAAGATTTTGGTGATCCGAGACCAACTGTATTCTCAACATGTAAGAGTTTGGTGATCCCAGACCAACTGTATTTTCAACATGTAAGAGTTTGGTGATCCCAGACCAACTGTATTCTCAACATGTAAGAGTTTGGTGATCCCAGACCAACTGTATTCTCAACATGTAAGAGTTTGGTGATCCCAGACCAACTGTATTCTCAACATGTAAGAGTTTGGTGATCCCAGACCAACTGTATTTTCAACATGTAGGAGTTTGGTGATCCCAGACCAACTGTATATTCAACATGTAAGAGTTTGGTGATCCCAGACCAACTGTATTTTCAACATGTAAGAGTTTGGTGATCCCAGACCAACTGTATTCTCAACATGTAAGAGTTTTGGGTGATCCCAGATATCCCATGAAATATATCCAAACATTGTGGTTATTGAAAAGGAATTTATCAATGTATGAATAACAATCACCAAATATGATGTAACCAATCAAAGGCAGTGTATAGCATTGAATAGAGATTATTTAAATGGTGGGAGTGCTTATAGGTAAAAATTCCACACACTGGTAGGCGTGTGGTTCTCTTCACTAAGCGGATAAGAGCAAGTAATAAAAAAACAAATCTACCTTCAAGTGAAGGATTTCTTTATAACCTAGTAGCCCTTATAATAAAACCCAGCAATTATGTAATCTATTACATTTTGAATCCTGTATTTTAATAGAATTGAATTTCTCAGCTTATTTTTGTATTCCGAATTAGTTATTTTTTGTGCTCTGCGTTATTAATATTTAGTGATTACGGATTTTCTTTCACTGAGAAAGCCTGACAATACATTGGTATACGAGTCATTGTAATGTAATGGTTCATCACTCTGACAGATATCAAATATATAAGTTAACTAGGTTTATACTTCCCTACAGTACATACACCCCTCACAGCATGCCTAGCCATAGTGACTCACCTGGAATGAAAAATCAGGTGGAGATTAGCTACATCATACCGTGTATATGGAGGTCACTACACAATATATACTGTATATGTACTACGATAGGCATGCTGCAAGGAGATTTTGTATTTTGTACTGCACTTTTGTTTATGTTTAAAGAGAATTTAGGCATACAGCCAATGGTTATTATTGAGAGTTCTAGTCCTTTAGAAGTATGACGCCATATTTCTCAAAATGGCGGCTCCCATTTCCGTTTCAGAACAACCTTCAAATGGCCATATCTTTTTTGTTTATTATCCGATTTTGATAATTAATTTTGAAGTTGCATGCACTATCTTTAGCTAAGCAACAGTTTTTTTTGCCTGATAACATCCAGAATCTATGGTGTATTCCAATTTTAGACCTTAACATAATGGTGCTAATACCATAATTTGATTATTATGAAATTTTTATCACGAGATATTTTCGGGTGTAGATTTAATTTGATGTTGAAACTGTGAAATGATTGAAGAAAGAGTGATTTGAGATGAGGCCACTGATTTCATCATCTCATCTTGGACTTAATCAATTGGAAGTTTTTAAAAAACTTAAATTTTCATCTTGAAAAAGCCGGATGTACCCACTTTAAAAAATAAAATCCTTTGTAACAAAGGAAAATGCATAATTGGTGTTCTCATACAATGACGATTATAAACAAGCTTGTATCGCTATCATGGTGTATGCACCTATGAATGTATCATTGCATTTTTTGTAGTGTTTTACGTCATTTTTAGCGGGTGTCGGGCTATATGGCGGTCCATTTTTGTTTTTGTTTTGAAGGGACACATGGCAATCTTGAAGTGTTTATCAAGCATTGAAATTAGCATCTCGATTTATTTATTCTGTATCATTTTGACTTTAAACCAGGTTGCATTTGTTAAATAAATTTTGAGTTTAATTTTTTTCCGTCTTATTCTACCTTAGGTTTAAATATATGATTGTTGCAATAAGATCAACAGTTAATAATATGCAAAAACAATTTGCTTTCCACTGTTTTTATAATTAATATTAATGATTGAACAAATGCATGTAGAAAAACTAACGGGACGCCGCGAGTTTTTAAAAATCGAGATTGCCGTGTGTCCTTTTGAGGACACATATGAGTGTATATAATTTAAGGACACATACGAGTGTATATAATAGAACAATCACTTGTAAAGCAACTAGTTCTGGAATATTGGAGAGCCGAAGGACTAGTCAAGATCCTGCAAATCGGACATCCTCTCATGATATTAACTTCCAAACAGTCCTAAACCTATTTCATGGAAAGATTATTGGATACTTGCTGTCATTATGAAATATTAAACAAAGGTAAAGGCAAGGTAGACACATATTTTGTACTTTTATTGAAATAATATCAGATATAAAATCAAACTGGTAAAATCAGATTAAGAATGACAAAATGTTACAGAATAATCAATGAAAGAATGAATAAATGAATGAATGGATAGGTAGATGGAGAAATAGCGAGTGTAGTAATAAATAATAGTGTACAAAGAAAGCATAATGATGATTTTTTTGTTGTGGGAATTAACAAATGAGTTATACTCAAATATAAATGATTTACTGTAATACAGTATTAATGTATAGAGCTTTAACATAAGTGCATGCAGAAAATATTAAAAATAACAATTTTCACAAACATTCAGGGCCAGATATTCAAATCTCTAGGAGAAACAGTTAATATTGACTATTGAAGAATCCAAAAATATATACAAACAAAAACAAAAAAACCTTTGCCACAGTCTACAGAAATCATAAAATTACTTTTTTTCCCAAAGTTTCTGTGATAAAAAAAAGGTTGTTATATGTCACAGATTTTGTCATATGCGTAGATGTGTTTTGCAAAAGAATACAGAGTTCAAACTTGAAAGAATTCAGACTGGCCGTAAATAAAGACATGTATAGGTATCTAATAGATATAGATATATGGATATGTGTAATGGTAAATACCTCATAACCTGTACAAAAAAAGGCTAGAGCCATCCTTAACAAATAATTTGCTTGCAGTTTTGCAACTCAGGTTTTCCTAAATAGGAAGTCAGGTAGATAAATCAATTGTTTTTTTAACAGTCAACTAAAATTTAAGAAAAAGATTCTAAAGATAGCAAAACAAGTTGCTGATTAGAATTGGATTTTTAGAAATATAATTTTGGATAGGGCAGTTTTTTGAAAACAGGTAGGGAAACAGCAAACAAACAATCTGTTATGGTGGGCCTAAAATATCCTTCAAAATGGACAAGTTTAAACAAACAAAAATATCAAAAATAAAATATGCACATCAAGGATGAAGTGGCTTCTTTAAATATTGTTTTATATCTAACATCTACTATTAAAACTGTGTGACAGAATATATGAAATCATCATGATCTAACACGTCTTTCTGGTATTCGGTTCATTTAAAATATTTTTTTTTTGTGTTTTTTTCTGTAATGTTTTTGTTTAAAAATTATAATTTTCACAATTAATTTTAAATATAATTTTATTGTATTTATAAAATAAGTAAACCGCATAATTATCCCACTGGGGCCATATTCATAAGGCATATTAGAAAAATATTTCCTAACTTCTATTGTCAAAATTTATTTTTGCCCAATTGTTTTCTTACAGAATGTAAAATTAGCCTTAAAATCCTGCTAATTGACAGATTATACAGGGTTCCAGTTATATAATGCTGCTTTCTGGGATATTTACCCAACCATTTTAGTCAGAAACCCAATTACTTTTCAAAATGATGAGCGAAAAAACTACATTATTAAATTGTTAAATCATTTTATCGAAATTTTACAAATCTTTGCTAAATACTCTGAGAGAATCAATTTGAATAAATATGTATCATTTCTATTGTATTTGACTTTTGAACAGTTTTTTTCATAACCAATGACCCATTCATTTCTGAACAAAAATGAAATAGATTTTGACCAATACCCAATTAACCCTTAGGCGACTACAATAGCCTTTGCTTCCATTGTAAACCCAGATCAGCCTGTGAGTTAACTCGCAGGCTGATCAGGGTTTACAATGTCTGGCTGCTCATCAGTCATTTCTCCAAAACACCCCTTTGTAACACAAATGGAATGGTCTAAATTTAAAGAAAGTACAGTCCATTATACATTCATAGCGGGCTAAGGATTAAATGCCCAGCTGACCCAAAACCTTATCTGGAGCTCGTCAGATAACTGACAGCGTTCCAAAAATGTTTGTTTAACAATATGTACTGGACTTAAAAATACATTGTTTTTTTGTTTGTTTAATTCTTATGGTTTTACGAAGATGTTTAATATGGCCCCTGGCACTGACAACTAGATTATTCTTATTTACAAAACCTAGTTTGAAGTTTACACACTATCTCCTGGTCCTGAGATTATACTTCTGCCCCGTCTTTGATGTTGTCAGGGGTTTTGTCGTTTGTTTTTTTGTTTTCGAAGCAATAACTTTTCTACGTTTGCTCAAGTTAAGTCCATCCTCCCCAACATCCTCATCCTCGTCCTCACATTTGCGCTTTCCGTCCTTTCCATTCTCCTTTCCAAGATGTATTGATCGTCTTACGGCTTTCATGCACTCGCGTCCTCGTGTTGGATCTTTCGAGGGTGAGTTTTTCAACCGCAACATGCTCGATTTTGTGTGCTTTACGATAACATTGTTCTTTAGCGGTGTTATAACCACTTGTAAGACACGGCTATCATTCAGAGGTTTGTAAAACTGGAAGTTTTTCGAGTTTTTGAGTTGTGCCGCTTCCTTGAAATCAAATCCTCTAGTCTGCTGAAAACTCTGCTTCTCAATTCTCGGCGAAGCAGGCGACTCCATTACTTCGGACACATCAGAGCCTGAATAGTTCAGCGAAGAACTCTCCTCATAGAAACCGGCAGAATCGTTGCTCTTCTGAGGCGTAGAAACAATTTTCTTGGATTCCGTCTTTTTAAAATCTTTTTTGAAAAAGATTTCAGTATCGGAGTCTCCACTCTCGCAATCTGCCACAACGCCGGAACTATAGGCACGATAACTGAACGGCCTTTGACAAGAACTTTTACCATCTATTTTGGTGGTCTCCACATTTACTGACAAATCTAACTCCGATACAGAACTTCTAAATTGATTGAGAGCGGAAGTGTTAGGGCTAGCATTGGGCGTAAGAAATTTAACGGGCGACTCGGGTACAAAATCAACATTTTGTATACCTTCAAGATCGCGAATCTCTGCCTGTAACGTTGAAACACAATCCTCTCGTTTGCTCAGTGATTGGTCTGCAGTCTCCATGGCAACCTTACTGTCTGATGCTGCTCGCTCCAGAACCTTGATGGCCTCACTCTGAAATGAGAACCAAACATTAACTGTTTTGAAATCATAAGTTTTTAAATGTTCCTCACTTAACATGCCTTAACAAATTCCTCATCCTTTTTCCTCGACCTTTCACAAAACTTAACAAGAGGTCAATGACCTTGAAGCTCTACTGATAGGTTTTTGATAGTTAGATCAGCATTCCTGTGAAGTTTCATGAAAATGCGTCAAGTAGTTCCAGAGGAGTGGGTCGCTACAAGTTTTCATTATATAACTCTATGTAAACAAAGATGGCCGATGTTTAACGTCAAATCAAAATAATTTTTGACAAGGATCAACATCATGTCATACTGATCATTTTAGAAAAAGTCACATATCAATATCACTTATAGTTTTCAAGAAGTAGTCGCTACAAACTTGCATTTTGAAAATCTATTTTTAGCCATGGTGGCCATCTCTGGCTGACCTGAAATTTTGCAAGGATCAATTAGCCATCAAGAGCAACATTCCTGTAAAGTTTCATGAAAATCCGTCGTGTAGTCACAGAGGAGTAGTCGCTACAAGTTTTTACTAGATAACTCCATGTAAACAAAGATGGCCGCTGACAGCCATGTTTAACATCGAATCAAAACGATTTTTGACAAGGACCAACATCATGTCATGCTTATCATTTTAGAAAAAGTCCCATATTAATATCACTTATAGTTTTCAAGAAGTTGTCGCTACAAACTTGTTTTTTGAAAATCTATTTTTAGCTGTGGCGGCCATCTTGAATTTCCGACCGACCTGAAGTTTTGCTAGGATCAATTAGACATCAACCAGAGCTAAAAATAAAATCAAAATTCCCTGACACTCTTAGCATGTGAACATGTGAAAAACTCACTCACACGATAACCGTCTAGCACTTTAAGTGCTTATCGCTCAAGACACACCAACAAAGCATGTATATCAACATGGCCTTTACCGGACATTTCCAACTCTTACCCAGCAAACTTAAAATGGGGAATTCAACCTTCTGTAAATAGGGACCACCGTCATTATTACCTCTTGCAACATGTATATTTTCTAATCAATTTACATTCTGCCCCACGCGAGTTCACTCCCTGGCAGAGGCACGTCAAATAGGAAACTTCATCCTTCACCTTACCTCCCTCTGAAGATGCTGCCCCAATATTACATAATATAATGTGTTTACAGACGTAAAACCGGATTACATTCATGCCAATCAGTTAACCAGAACAAGCGTACCTGTGCTTCCAACTTTTTCTCATATTCCTGTACAAGCTCTTTCAGTTTGGCAATATCCTTCTCCTTCTGTTGGAAGGTCTCTCCGGCTTCGGTCAGCATGTCATTCAGCTCCGATATCTCGGATTCCTAGGGCACAACAGTAAGTTAGAAACAACTGAGAATGGTTTGGATTATTTTGCACTGTTTTTTTATTCCCCAGGACAAAAGCGGAGTGACATATAGTTACCCTTGTCCACCCCGTCATATATCGACATAGTGTTACCCTTGTCCACCCCGTCTTATAGTGTTATCCTTGTCCACCCCGTCATATAGCGACATAGTGTTACCCTTGTCCACCCCATCATAATAGTGACATACAGTGTTACCCTTGTCCACCCCGTCATATAGCGACATATAGTGTTACCCTTTTCCACCCCGTCATATAGTGACATACAGTGTTACCCTTGTCCACCCCGTCATATAGCGACATATAGTGTTACCCTTGTCCACCCCGTCTTATAGTGTTATCCTTGTCCACCCCGTCATATAGTGTTACCCTTGTCCACCCCGTCATATAGCGACAGTGTTACCCTTGTCCACCCCGTCTTATATTGTTAGCCTTGTCCACCCCGTCATATAGTGACATACAGTGTTACCCTTGTCCACCCCGTCATATAGTGACATAGTGTTACCCCATCATATAGTGTTACCCTTGTCCACCCCGTCATATAGCGACAGTGTTACCCTTGTCCACCCCGTCATATAGTGACATATAGTTACCCTTGTCCACCCCGTCATATAGTTACCCTTGTCCACCCCGTCATATAGTGACATATAGTTACCCTTGTCCACCCCATCATATAGCGACATATAGTGTTACCCTTGTCCACCCTGTCATATAGCGACATAGTGTTACCCTTGTCCACCCCGTCATAAAGCGACATAGTGTAACCCTTGTCCAACCCGTCATATAGCGACATAGTGTAACCCTTGTCCACCCAGTCATATAGCAACATATAGTGTTACCCTTGTCCACCCCATCACATAGCGACAGTGTTACCCTTGTCCACCCAGTCATATAGTGACATATAGTGTTACCCTAGTCCACCCCATCATAATAGATGTTACCCTTGTCCACCCAGTCATATAGCGACATAGTGGTACCCTTGTCCACCCCGTCATATAGCGACAGTGTTACCCTTGTCAACCCCATCATATAGCGACAGTGTTACCCTTGTCCACCCCTTCACATAGCGACATTGTTACCGTTGTCCACCCCGTCATATAGCGACAGTGTTACCCTTGTCCACCTGGTCTATTTTATGTGACTGACAATACTAAAGTAGAGCATCCGAGTCCCACATACACATTTTTTTTTTTGCGCTTTTTCAAACTTTTTAATAATAATAATAAAAACGAGAACAAGAGGGCCTGTGGATACTCTACTGGCTAGTTTATGTACAAGGGGCCATAACTCTTTCAAAAATCAATTAACCGGAACGGCGATAATATACGCAAATAGGCTTGGTACTGATCATCTATGCAAACTTTTGTTGAAATCCGGCCAGAAGTTCAGGAGAACTAGTCTGTACAAAGTTAGTGCATTAAAACCTTTAAGAGGTCATAACTCTGCCAAAATTCATTCAACTGGAACACAGCAATGAAATCCTAGGCTTCGTACTGATCATCCCTGTCAAAATTCGTTAAAATCCAGCCAGGGGATCAGGAAAATTAGTTTGTTTATCAAAACCTTAAAAGGGCTAAAAATCATTCAACCAGAACATGGCAATGATCCAGATCTAGACCCAGGTACGCTCCACTACCCATACAGGGATGTGCTCATCCTCACCCAGTCCTCTAGACCCAGGTACGCTCCACTACCCATACAGGGATGGTCTCATCCTCACCCAGTCCTCTAGACCAAGGTACACACCACTACCCAAGATATACATACCTGCTCCTTAATCTGCTGCCTCGACTGCGTGATCTGTTGACTCAGGTTCTCCACCAAGTCTGCCTTGCCTGTGTCTTCCGTACCAGGTCTCTAGATTAAGAACAAATGGATGTCTATTTCAATGGTTTAAATAGATTGTCTACCATTTCGTAAATTTTTAACAAGATTTGCAAATGACTCCTGGGTTCATTTAAGCATTTTAATACAAAATTATTTAATAGTCTCAGAGTTTGAAATCTTGAAGCTGCGGCGATCATTTTGGAATTAATTGCAGCGAAAATCAATTCACTAGATCAATACAATTTCCACATTCTTTTTATTCGTCAGCAACCTAAATTTTCACAAAGTTCAACCAATCATTCAGGGTGTACTATAAACGTTTGAAGACCCATCGAAGCAATCGTAATAGCAGACATCTCAGGGGTGTAAAATTTCATTCGCCCGCTCGCATTGGCGAGTGCAAGCTGCCTGCGGACGAGTAACATTTGGCGTCTGGTCGTTTGACAGGGCGAGTGACTTTTTGCACTATAAAAGTTAAGTTAAACTATATCGTTTAATATTTGAAAGATTTCAAATCTGGATCATTTCCGACGCGTAATTTTGGTCGGTATTGTCGTTTGCAGGACCCAGATTAACAGCTGTTTGTTTGTTACCAGGTAACCCACGCGTCATATAGACTGTGATTCAGTTCACGCTAAAATCAATTGGAGTATGATGCAATATATCGCTAACCAGTCAGACTGTTGTTTGACACCGTAAACATGGCGGGTAAATAAACAGACATCAGGTCGCTGTACAGAGTCTGTGTCAGCGACTGCAAGCGGATTCGACCCGAGTGTCGGCGAATCAGAACGGGTATGGCTGAACAACAAGCATAGTTCCCAACCGCCATTAAGTAGTTCTGGCGTCTATTATTGGTCCAATGGAGACAAAATACTTATGAGAAGTTCAGCAGAATATTGTTGTTGTTGTAGAAGTTAATTCTCTGCAATTATTTTTTTTGCCCACTCCCCGACGAATGTCTGCGTGGAAGGGAATAAATCTTAATGACAGTTGCCTGTGACAGTGTACGAGGACAGGTTGCAGACCATAATATTAAATGTGTTGTTAGATAATATGGCGCTTTCTTTATTTGAATAACAATAAAATATCCACCTACTGCCTGTCAGCTACTACAGTGTCTGTGAGTACACAAATGTACTTATTGTAGCTTACTATAGTGGTGAAAATAATGTTCAGGTTATATGCTGCAGGGCGAGTGGTAAACTGGTAAGGGCGAGTAGCTTTTTGCTTCCACTAGTCCTGCAGGGCGAGTGGATTTTTCCAAATTTTTCCACCCCTGCATCTTTTTCTGAAAGAATCTATAAAATGAGAAGGGTTTGTATGCACTAGTCCCACCTTTGATAACTCTTTTTCCAATGACTGGATTTTAACCTCGTACTCTGTGACTCTGTTTCTCATGCCTTCTAACTCCGGCGAGAGCTCGTTGTTCTGAAAGAAGACATACAGAATTATATTCTCTACAATATACATGCTATTGTCTTTTATTCATCATTTGTATTCAGACAACTAATAGAAACAACAAATAATACTTGTTTGATGCGCTTGTTAAAGAAACTAACCCACCAAACAATGGCAAAATTAATCTAAGAAACTGTTTATCAAAACTCTATCCAGGTGTTCAGGTCAACTGTATTAATGTGTATGTGCCGACTGAAAGTATAGTTTGTTTAACCTGTTCATAAAATACCTGTGATTGAACATGTGTAAAATAAATTATGAGTTGGTAACTCAGTTTAGTGGTTTGGGCTGGCTGGTTAAAGCTGGTTATATCGTGTCTAGAGTTTGGATTCTCAAAATATGTAAGTTATATATATATACCTCGTCATCAGTAGGTTCAGAAATGTGTATATTGTAACAAATTTGGCTGTTGTTGGCGCGATAGCTACTTTAACTGTTTAATTCATTGCTGATTATTTACTGATAAACGTATCATACTGAGCTTGTTGTAACCTTTAAATACTAAACTTACGCCATTTGCAATCGATGTCTTCAATTTGGTTTCGACATCTTCAAGTTGTGTCTCTAGGTTGCGTTTCTCCTTCTGCAACTTGTCTTGATTTTCCGACATCTCGGCAAGTCTCTTGTTTAATCCCTCTATTTCCTCTTTCTGCGTCTGTATGGTTTTATCTCGCTTCTGGAATTTGGAAAGCGTTCAAACTGTCAGGACGTTATTATATCAACATGCAGTACCAAACAGTGACAAAGGTGATTTGACATTTTGGTTTTTGAAGGTTTGCCAATCGTTAGGATTATGTTGTCCTATGTTCGATGACAAAATAGAAGTTAGATTATAAACTTCAAATCTGTGCATTTTAAAGGTGTATATCTTTTAGGGGGCTGGTATGGCCCAGTGGATAGCAAGACAGACTTGTAACTATAGTAACAAGGTTCAAATCTCACTGGCAAAAGTTCATTTTTTGAATGATGCAAGAAAACACGTTAAGCTTTGAGACGTAATTTTATACGTTAAATGCAAAATAATAATGCTACGCAGGGGTGTAAAATATTTTCAAGGGCTACTTGACCTGTAGGTCTACCAGTTGAAAAAAGTCATTCAACCTTACCAACTTTTAAGTTGACCTTATACTTTTTCATAATATTAAAGGATTTTATATATATAAAGTGTTAATATATAGACTATTAGTATTGTTTACTACATTTTAAACTATATTTCAGTTAACAGTTTACAGAACAAGTGTATACTTTGGTTCACTTGTAGACTAACTATATAAAACCATTTTATTAATTAGATAATCTTTTTTAATTGAAATATGTTTTTATTAGTGGTCCATATAAAAGACTGCATGGTTTTATGATTCTAAATTTGAAAGTTAGTTTTAGTATTTTTTACCATTCTACTATTAATAAAGTAGCACCTATGTTTTACTATTAAAGGAATGAAAAAGTATAACGTTTTATCAATGGTGCATACGGCAGACTTGATAAATCTCCCTTTTACCTCTCTTTGCCTTTTTGTTCTATCATATACAGCTTGTTGCTGCTTACGTTTTTCTACCATTTGTTTTGAACGAGTCTCATCGTCGCCCGATGTTTATCCTCAAAATAGCGATCTTATATCTCGTTGTTTTGGTCGAGTCGAACAAGTCGCCTAGTTTTTTTAAATTTTTACGGGAAAATCAACGGTGTATACATAAATATTTCACACGCTGAATCATATATGACGTAAACATAAATACCCGAGTAATCCAAATTTAAATTTCACGCGCACCTGCCAGATTGCTTTACGTGAAGTGTATTCAGTAAACTTTCGATGTTAACATTACGATAATACAGTCTGTTAACCTAGTTACCAACACGCGCTTGTTTTGAAACTGAAAAGATCGATATTTTTTTCTTCACCACAATAAAACTGACCGATCGGTCTAGTATTTAGGATTTTTGACTCAACCTCAGTGACGTTCTGGTCGCCATGGCGAGCCGTCGAGTGATATTTTACACCCCTAAAACGGAATGCGTTATTTTAAGCGACGCAAGTTCCAACAACATATTTAAGTAGGATTAACTCTGCATATTTATTGAGAGATTGGCATAAAATTAAGTTGTGAGAAAACATATACACTCGACAAATTGTCTATCATGAAACATAAAAATCTATGTCAGATAAGGCAAAAAAAAAAAAAAACTGTATTTCCGGTGACTGACCGACCCTATTTTTAAGGAGCCGACCCTAAAACTTTGTATGATTTTTTTTTTTTTTTAAATTTGTTCTGAACAATGATTTATCATAATATATGAGGTAAACTGACATCACAGAGAAACTTTCAGTAGTATCATCAACTTGTATGGGGTTTATGAGATAAATACATGTAGAATCTCACAATATCTTGCTCCAAAAAAAGATAAAAGAAAAATCCCTACTGATCTACCCTAATTTTTTACAGCATGCAATAGGCAACACACCTATTTTTTTTTTTGGCCTAGAAATAATATATTTCCAGCAGATTTATATTGTGCGAGATAAAAACCTGGTGCAGATTTTTTGTGTTACAGGTGTTTGGGACTTGAAACACATTAAAACTGCGGGCCTGTGGCCCCTGGAATCGTCGATGATTTTCAAGTCCTGCACACCTGGCATTAATCTGGGACAATATAAACACACTGTAAATATTTTATTTCTTAAATCACCCACTTTTAGTGCAGTACTAACATGTTCCCACCATAAGTAAAACAGAAACTTTACGTTCAAATTAGTTTTTATATCAAACCTTTAGTTCACAAGTTACTAGCAGTGTGGTTTATAAATGTTGACTCACCTCAACCTTGACCTTCTCCTGATGCATGACGATGCTGGAAACCCATTCGTCATCCTCATCGGTCATCGTCTCTTCCTTCTTACGCTTTGCACGCTCAGCTTCAATCAATATCTGCATGCGCTTTTCCGCTAACTCCTCTGCCATTTGCTCACGGATACGAATCTGCTCTCTGGAGGTAGAAAAAAGTTTCCGTCTTTGTAGATAATCAGTAATTATGAGAAACCCAATTTGGCATAGCATTAACCCTTAACCCGCAAAGCACGACTATAATAGCCTTTGCATCCATTGTAAACCCAGATCAGGGTTTTCAATGTCCGGCTGCTGATCAGTCATTTTCCCCAAAACACCCCTTTGTCACATAAATGGAATGGTCTTAATTCAAAGAAAGAACAGTCCATTATATATATGTAGTGGGTTAAGGATTCATAATGGTACTGATAAAAAAATAGTTGATCCATTTATATATTTACAATTGTAATACGAAATGTCTGTTATTAACATACAAATGATGTATCACAATGTGAAGAAAACAATAGAAAGCCTTGACCAGCATGTCACCTGAGGTCATTATGAAGCCTTTGTTGACATGTTATTTTCTGTCATGGGGATGTAGAAATACTAAAGAATGGACAATCCTCGACATACGTTACATGTCAGTAAAGCGGAGCCACTCTAAATCTGGATAAACGTGCACATACCCACACTGTTCCTCTATCTCTATGAACTGTTTCATCATCTCCTCGCACACTTCCTTCCGTATCTCTGTCTCCAGCCTGGCATTAGCTCTTTCAGCCCGCTCCAAGGTGATTGCAGACTGTTCTATTACCCGCAGCAACTCCTGAAAGCATACAGTATATCCTGCGTTTAACATCAATGTCCGCCAACTATAATCTTAATTTGACTTTCAGATATACTAAACAGTCAGGGAAGTAACTGATTTAAATTACCAAATAACTACACGTTATTTTTCCTCCGAAGGTACATGTTTAACTCCCTTTATTTTGAAAATAACTCGTAAAAGTTATTTTTATATTCAGGGCTCCAAGAATAGGATAGCCCGACACCCGGGGCTACTCCAATCTGGATCCGGGCTACTCTCGCTTTCAAAAATGGTTGCCCGTCGGGCTAGTCTAAAAAATCTTGGAACAATCAAACTTTTCAATACACATAATTGTTCCTATAATACGACATATAGCCGTGGGGTTGTTAACTAGGGACCGTAATCAGCTGACGGTCACTAATTAGTCGTGTGATTTCAATTGACGCTAATCCTTGTTTATTCCTGCTTTTGATCAGAATCCCCGAGGCGCATAATCATCAGTGTGCAGTAGGACAGTCGCGAGTTTTCAATTTTGATTGGTCGGTGGGTAATTACCTCATGCGGTTATTTTTAAGCACTGGATTTGATTGGCCAATAAAATAATTGTCAGTGTAGCTTCCCTGGAGATGGGTGTCTAATTGATTTTTTGTTTTAACGATTATCGGATTACAGTAGCAATCAAAAGCAATCGTTAATTGTTATAAAAGCGTTCCATTGTCCAACTTTACTGTAAACACAGCCGACTGCTGTCTGCTAATGGGGAAACGCAGTTGCTTTTTGATGTCTTGCCGAAGCTGTTTGCAGTTTGACGGGTGGGGTATTGAGACGTCGCCAATTACAAAGAAAAATAATAATTACTCACATTCGTGCCAAACATCAGTCCTAAACAATGGCCTAATGAAATGTTGGTTTTGTTACAAAACATTTATTATATACAATGGATAAATAAAAGAAAGAAAATAGAACCTTATTGTTTGATTCTAATCACATCATCATGTGTATTATTAATTTATTCTAAATAAAACAAAGTAAAAAAGCGAAGTATTAAATATCGCCATAAATTACATGAATTATGTATTAGCAACCATTCATTGGTATAAACCATTTTGGGGCAAGTTAAAAAAAAATCAGGGCAAGTGACTTTTCAGTCAGGGCAAGTGGACTTTTGAAATCTACTTGCCCTGGGCTAGTCCCCAATTTTAATTTTCTTGGAGCCCTGTTAATATGTACCAATGCAATCATACACATATAAATAACTAGATGTTTCAGGAGCTTGTATTACCCTAGATGTTTCAGGAGCTTGTATTACCCTAGATGTTTCAGGAGCTTGTATTACCATGATCAATAAGTCATTAGCTTATTTCAAAGGAAAGTTTGCCCTCTTTATATTGCCGTCATCATTTTGATGGATAGCATTACCACTTGGTAATTATTTTCTATTTGTGATGTAATGGTTACCATCTTCAGAGGCGCAATTTGCATACAAAGATCGCACGCTTGCACACCAGGTTTTACTGGACAGTTGTACAAACTTTGAAAAATACAACATGTATTAGGGAAGTAAATAAATTGGAATTTAAACTTAGTTCTTTTGCTACTTACTCCATATTACAATGTAGCTCATTTAAGTTATTTAGTAAGCAACTTAAATCAGAATGTCAGACCCAGTGTTAGCCCTCAGCCCCCCGAGGTGACCACATGTCTGACCCCGGGGGTAGCCGTTGTTTTCTGCACACAATCTGTACATACATACAGACAGTAATATGTGAGCAAGGATAGAGTCATCATTGGGATAACAATGTTCAATAGACAAGCTATGACAAACCGATACCAGTAAAAGGAAGAAGAAAATCGGTATCCTAATACCGGTGCACTTTAAGTTTTTTGTTACATTGGTCTGCAATTATGAGGTTGTAAATATTTCTGTTGGACCGTTTTTGCACAATCAGGACAATTTACAGATAATAGTTCCAGTCTTCACGGTAATTTTTGGAAGGCACTTGTCCTGTTGGGCAGACTATTTGAAATCTTGTCCAAAATTTTACAAACTTGCCCGACACTAATATTGTTCGAAGTAACTACAATTTTTTATATTTTGAGTTCTAGATAAATTGTTTAACGAAAACGAGCTTTCATATCAGTTTTAGTGTTTTTTTTCAGGCTGTTGAGAAGCAGCAACAGCCTGTTCAGATTCATCATTTTGCCGTATTTTAGAGACCCCAAATTCAAAACGTGATCGTTGGGACATTATGCACGTTTATGACGATGTTTCAAAACAATTCTATTAATATGTTGTTTTGAGTAAAGGGGCCCTTTGTAGTGTAAAAACATCAATTAAAATACTGCTAGACGGCATCTTCTGCCTTCAGTGTGCACTCGCCGAACAAGTGAATTTACCGACCAGGTGTTTATGAATTGCTGATACTTACGCATTCTTTTTCAAAATTACCGACCATGTTTGCTAACTCTTCCTAGGCCTACTTTTGATGAGCAAATACAACGCGATATATCAATTATTCAATCAAGAAAGTTTGACAAGCATCCGCACTCATCGTATAAATAATCGGTCTGTAATTACAGAACACAAATTTCTGTGTGAATAATTCACGTACCCAGCTGACGTTCACTATTCATTACGAGTGCAGAGAACCAGAACAAAGAAATCGTAAACTTTATCTCAATTTCCACACAATAGTAACCAGTATCTGAAAATTTTCAATTTACGCACCAGTGAGTTATGCCGCGCGTACAAGTGTGGATTGTTGAGTAAACATGTAATGAACAGCTCCCTGCATTTTTAACTGGCAGGTATTCGAGCTTGTTTATAAAGGAAACAAAAGACAATGTGATATACAACAAATGGCCCCAGGTTTATTTTTTTGTAACTCTGAGGAACATATTTTCAGCGTACTGCTTAATTTTCGCAATTTGTGATCAGATGAAACACAAATTCAGAAAAAGAACATACTAGTAAATTTACTAGGAAAAAAACATTTGAGGCCAGATATTTTACTCGTCTGGTCGAGCATGTTGCTAAAAAATGCACTTGCCCGAAACAACTTTTACCTTGTCCCTTCATCGAGCAACCGATATACATCGAAGACTGTGGTTTGGATTTATCAAAATCAGAAATGCTCGTTTTTACGCCCCTCCAAATTGTATTTTTGGAAAGAATTGCGAAACTGAACGACCGCCAAATAAAATGATTCCACAGTACAATGTATACATGAATGGAGTCTTACATCTACATCGTATTGTGTGTAGGTGGACTGCTGTGTGTAGGTAGGCTGCGCGTCCAGGTCGTCATCGTCCTCAGGAAGTGGCACATTCTCCGCATCTTTCTGCAGTGGAACCTTGTTTCCTGAAATGTAACATGAATAAAATGTACAAAACAAATTAGAGGGTGGGGGGGACATCAGACATTTTGTAGAAGAATCAACCATTTTAAAATGTTCCAATTCATCATAAAAATATCATATCCATCCAAATATAGTGTTAGCACCATGGTGCTTTTACAGGCCTTGGATTAGAATTCAACATAGATTATTTTAAAAATCACAAAACAAAATAAAGAATTAATTTGAGACCTGATGATTTACACAATTTATAGAATTGTTTTCATAATTTCAAAATCACGAAATAATTGTTGATGAGAATATGTGAAGAATGCACAGAATTTCATAGAGAATAATGATTACTCACGCGCGGGTGTGGCCCAGCTGATGGATGCCCGAGGTATGGGATTAGGCGACGCGACCACAAGCGGTAGCCTGGGCCTGATGAATACAGGCTTCTGTTGTACCACTACCTACAAATATGTAAAATTAACACAACCTGTATATATGCAGAAAAATACACACAACCTACATATATGTAGAAAAATACACATAAGAGCAGAGGTGCCAACCTTTCAAGTAAGCTGCCCATAGAGCAGAGTAGTCGGGTATTTTGATCGATACTTGTATAAAATACTACTAAAAGAATTCATAGTAGCCGGGTAAACCAGTCAAAGTATCAGGGTGAAATCCCTGCCTACCGCCTTTTAATGACACCCCTGACGAGGAGACGACAATTATTGTATGGCAGATAGTCCGACGCATTGTGTTGGGTGTTGCCATAAAAAGCGACAACTTGGGTTTGACGAGTACTAGTCTGTTGATCCACCTGCATGTAGGTAGAAAAGTACACATAACATACGACTACACAGCAATGATAAAATACACATAACATACGACTACACAGCAATGATAAAAGTTATATATAGTGCAAAGTATCACGTTGGGTGTTGCCATCACAAGCTGCAACTTGATGAGTACTGACATATACTACATATATATAACTCGGATACGTGTAAATGGACAAAATAACCCATAACCAGTAAATAAATCTCTATTTCAAATTCTGCAACGAAAAAGGTCATAAAAGTTAATTATACATTTTAGATATAAACTCTATTTCATAGACATATTTGTCAACGCAACCAAAAACAAAATACTTTTAATCTTATATTTAAACCTATAAAATCACAGGTCACGCAATATTGTGACCATACTCATCCAGTTAGTATGCCGATCTATCCAAGTACCCTTGACAACTAAATATTGAACAAATAATCATTTTACACACCTGAGTAGCAATTGCAGAAAACTTGAATACATGTTGCGTTTCGTCAAACATGCTGGCACACTGGTTCACATTTACAACCATAGCTGCTTTACCACGACCCACAAAGAAGTTCTGGAACAGACGCGTCAGCTTGGACTCGCGGAAAGGGATCATTCGTGTGTTGTCCCTGCAGAGATAAATACCTTAATATTGAAACTACATTGTTTAAACAGAAATATGTGTGTTTCCTGCCTTAAATATATATTCTGTCAAGTTCTAGTCCAGGTAATTATTTTGATGAATCTCAAACTATTTCATTTGATTTTATAACATCATTAAATAGCAATGACCCATACAAACAAGCAATGGCCTTATTATTTTTTATTTCAAGGCAGAAAGAGTTATATTAAAACGAATAACTTAAAAAGGTTCCTTGAATAGTTGTTTTCGAGCTAAGCTCCAGAAACAAATATTGACAAATTTACTTCATATGATTTTCATTGAAATATCAAAAATATTGATATCAGAAAGGGTTTCTACTATATGTCTAATTTCTACAAGAAATTTAGCTTGATATATGTAGTGTTTGATGAATAATTTTGGAATTAAACTAGCTGCGTAGCAAGTTTGATAAAACCAATTAAGTTACAATCAGAAAACAACTCAAAATTTCATATCTTGTTTCTATGGAAATGCCGAAATGTTGACCAGAAAGCTATATCTATCAAAAGGCACCACAAGAACACTAGCTTGGTTATAATGAGTGGCCAGTTTGAAGAAGATTCCTATAATACCAACAAACCATGATATAAGATAAGATTATATGTATCAAAAGGCACTGCAAGATCCCTAGATTGATATGTGTAGCAAATGTATGAATTGAATTCGATTTTATAGTCGCACCAACAGCTAAGGTCATATGGCGGCTTTCCAGCTTCCACTGGTGGAGGAAGACCCCAGGTGCCCCTCCGGGCAATTTTCGTGCACGGGCGGGCACTGGGTAGAACCACCGACGTTCCGCAAGCCAGCTGGATAGCTTCCTCACATAAAGATTCCTAGGCCTCTGAGGGATCGAACCTACAGCGGTGAGGGGTAAGTGATTGCAAGTCAGAGACTCTAACCACTCGGCCACGGACGCCCCGACTGCAAATGTATGAAGATACCTTCAACTCTACGCTTTTGGTAACGCTCAGGCAACAAATAGTATAGTAGACATAAGGAAGCATAAACCTCTCCCCCGAAAAAAAGTTTTGTGGAGGACCATTAAGGTTTGTTTGTTTGAATGACATGATACGTCATTTTTAGCACGGACCAATAAGGTGATGTAATAATGTGTTTGTGTTTGACATGAACTACTGCAGTTAAAGTACCCACAAACAGTGTATGAACATCCAATACTGTACCCTACTTACTTGTGGTTCTGATTATACTTCAGTGTTTCTATACACCTCCCCAGTGTCAGCAGCGACGTGTTTATGTTTCCGGCTTCCCTCAGCCGTTCACCCGTGTTCATTGTTTTGCTGTACCTCTCCGATCCAGCCAGGTCACATAACGTCAACCTAAAATTAAATGATAGGAATCAAATCGGCATTGAATATAGGTGGCAAACGATTAAATCCTCCGTCCTCTGGCACACCCCCACGTGTGAGTTGCTAGGGGAAACACACAAAGTGCATTTAACAATGTTTTTTCCCAGATGCAACAGCTTAAAGCAACTTTAGACTTCGAAGTAAGATGTCAACCAGTCCCCTGTGGAAACTGTTATATGACATTGAAATGAAATAGGGTTGTATGTCCTGTTAGCACCTCTTATCAGCTTATATTGGGACATAACCACAGAGGCAGATGAGATAAAAGAAGTTCAGACATTAGACATGCCTCCACTAGGCAGCAAGCACGTGGGCAGAGGTCTGTAGCTCTAATGGTCAAGGCCTTATCCATTGAGCTACTGTGGCAATCCATTGAGCTACTGTGGCAATATTGTATACCATATAAAAGGCATGCATAGAATACGGTGCTGGCAAAAACTTACATGCTGACTCTGGCTACGTGAGGATCCTCCTTGTCCACCAGTCGTAGTATCTTGATGTTGAAAATACAGTGACTGAAACACAACACATATATATTACACGTAAACATGTGTCATGTTATCACCACCATTATCCTATAATTGACAGTTAAAATGTAAAACACGAACATTTAGGAAGCTATTTTGTATTTAATTATTGGAATTAACACCATCGTGACCAAAATTATTTATTATTATTTGACAATCTATCAGGAACTCAGCATAGAATCTTAAAATTACTTTTATTTAATCATAAATTAATCAATAGACTCATTTAATAATCATTATACCAGCATGACCAGTACTTGAATATTGCTGTGGTAAAAAATAACATCATGGGATTAAACCAGAAATTTGCGGAAAATAAAAAAAATGTTATGTCACCATACTAATGTCAATAGTAAAACATTCGATCATTGTACTCAATAATTAGTAAAAAAATTTGCTATCGAAAAAGATGAAATGTGACAATGCAAGTTTTTTTGTTTTTTTTTATAGATTAAGAATGCTGTGCCTCTTCAAAGGCAAAGTTCAAAGACTACAAGCAGGGATTTTTCTGCATTTTTGGAAGTGGGCCAGGGGCCTTGTGAATTGGGAAAAATGCGCGTGAAATCTACAATTGGGAAAAAGAATAATCCTGCTATATTACATATACATAGTAAGGCACTAAAAATATTTGGTATAGATCCAAAATCAAGCACTTATACAACTCTGCAACAAGTACAATGTCAAATAGGGCGTTCTAATCCTGTTTCTTCTATTGTGTACAAATATTATGTTGTAAGACAGTGGGTTTTTTCGTGCCTAATTTGAAGCCGTTATTCGGCCCCTTCACAATGCCAAAAAGTATCCTTTTTTCACAATTATATCCAAAAAATTCACAATCTGAATTTTTTTTTTAGTAAATACAGACCAGTAAGGATAATAGTCTTAATATAAGCTGGTGTCAAAACTAGTCTGTATTTAACAAAAACAAAACTTAAAACCAAGGGATATTAAACTGTGAAAATAAAAGTGAAAAAAGTTTCTTTTTCTTTTGTTATAATATTTCACAATTTCCACAATTTCTAGAAAAATGACGCTATTTTTCACAATAGCACAGGCACCGGCTGCATTCACAAAACACATAAAAAACACACTGTAAGAACATGTGAAATAAAATGTTTAAACCAAATATGGCTACATTTAATAAAAGAAAATGTTTCTTCTTTTTTCTTTTTTTTTGGGTAAAACATGAGGATATTTTGGACTGGGCCTAGAAAAATCCCTGACAGGAGACATTACAGAGAATGGAGCAACAGGAGGACAACAAGAAACCAATGGATTCAACATTGCCACAAAAACATACATACTCCCCAGGGACGGCAATAAAAAGTACTATAGGGGGTACCCTCGTTCAATAGTTTGCATATGTAGTGGGTGGAGTAAATATAAAAAAATTCTAGAGGTGGTTGTGTTTTGGGTGGAAAAACACTTCTGGAGTTATATTCCATGAAATAACAAGAGGTCAATGACCTTGAAGCTCTACTGATTGATTTTGATTTCAGGAAGTAGTCGCTACAGACTTGTTTTTTGAAAATCTATTTTTAACCGTGGCGGCCATCTTGAATTTCCGGCCGACCTGAAATTTTGCTAGGATCAATTAGACATTACGAGCAACATTCCTGTGAAGTTTCATGAAAATCCGTCAAGTAGTTTCAGAGGAGTAGTCGCTACAAGTTTTCATTATATAACTCTATGTAAACAAAGATGGCCGCTGGTAGCCATGTTTAACGTCAAATCAAAACGATTTTCGACAAGGACCAACATCATGTCATACTGATCATTTTAGAAAAAGTCCCATATCAATATCTCTTATAGTTTTGAAGAAGTAGTCGCTACAAACTTATTTATTTTAAATCTATTTTTAGCTGTGGCGGCCATCTTGAATTTCCGGCCGACCTGAAATTTTTCTAGGATCAACTAGACATCAAGAGCAACATTCCTGTGAAGTTTCATGAACATCCGCCAAGTAGTTTCAGAGGAGTAGTCGCTACAAGTTTTTACTATATAACTCTATGTAACCAAAGATGGCCACTGGCAGCCATGTTTAACGTCGAATCAAAATAATTTTCCACAAGGATCAACATCATGTCATGCTGATCATTTTAGAAAAAGTCCCATATCAATATCACTTATAGTTTTCAAGAAGTAGTCGCTACAAACTTATTTTTTAAAAATCTATTTTTAGCTGTGACGGCCATCTTGAATTTCTGGCAGATCTGAAATTTTGCTAGGATCAATTAGACATCAAGAGCAACATTCCTGTAAAGTTTCATGACAATCCGTCAAGTAGTTTCAGAGGAGTAGTCGCTACAAGTTTTTACTATATAACTCTATGTAAACAAAGATGGCCACTGGCAGCCATGTTTAACGTTGAATCAAAACGATTTTTGACAAGGATCAACATCATGTCATGCTGATCATTTTAGAAAAAGTTCCATATCAATATCATTTATAGTTTTCAAGAAGTAGTCGTTACAAACTTGTATTTTAAAACTCTATTTTTAGCTTTGGCGGCCATCTTGGATTTCACATCAACATGAATTTTTGCTAGGATCAACTAGACTTTATGGGCAACATTTCTGTAAAGTTTCATGAATATCCATCCAGTAGTTTCAGAGGAGTTGTCGCTACAAATAAAAGTTTACGGACAGACAGACGGACGGACGACGGATGCCGCACCACGGCATAAGCTCTGCTGATCTCTGATCAGTAGAGCTAAAAATCTAATATAAATAAATTTAAAACGCATATGTATAAAAACAAGAGCCGTTGGAGAACAGCGCAGCTCGACTATTCGATTTTTCAGAGAATAATAAATTATATAGCTAGTATATACCATCAGAAAATAAGGCTAAAAAATGTTGGGTGGGGTTGGGGGCGCAACATAGCTAGGTGTAAGAACTGACCAAAACCACACAGAAACATGTAAAAAAAATAATATATATTTTGAGTGGTGGTGGGGGGGGGGGAGGGAGATGAGGGCAAGATATAATTGACCAAAACAACATAGAAATATGAATATAAAAAAAAAAGTGGAGGCGGGGAGGGTGAGGGGAGGGTGTATAAGGAGGGAGCCCATGCCCCAATATGGTTAAAGTATGAATAAGATGCATAATGCTATAAGAAATCCTAAACCAAAATTATAGACATATACATGCTTACATGCTAACCTAGATCACAAGTTGGGTTCCGTGGGAGCCCAGAATTTGCAGAAGACAAAATTACTTACCCAACCCTTTACAACATACTATAAAGAAACCAATTCCAAAATTTAGTTCAGCTAGGACAAAAAATGTAAGAGATATAGACCTGTAAACACAGCTTACACGCAAAATTTGATGTGAAACAGACATATTTTAAGGGCTATCAGAATTTGGGTTCCATGGGAGCCCAGGGGTTACAGGAACCAAAATTACTTAAGCAGCCCTTACAATAATGCTATAAGGAAGCTAATGGCCAAATTTGATTGTGCTAGGGTAAGAATTGCAAGAGATATAGACTTGTAAACACAGCTTACACGCAAAATTTGATGTGAAATGGGGCACATTCTATGGGCTATCATAATTTGGGTTCCATGGGAGCCCATGGGTTACAGGAACCAAAATTGCTTATGCAGCCCTTAAGATAATGCTACAAGAAAGCCCATGAACAAATTTGGTTGTGGTAGGATAAGAAATGTAAGAGATATAGACATGTAAACACAGCTTACACGCAAACCTTGATGTGGGACGCCGACGCCGGGGTGATTACATAAGCTCTCTTATTCTTCGAATAGTCGAGCTAAAAATGATGGGTAAAAACCCCAAATAGCAAAATCCTTATCTAGAGCTCTGGACATGTAAATAAATTTTCAAAAGATGTTTCGAAACGACTGATCGGTGATTTCGCCACCAATAATTCTGGTGAGAATAACAATTATTCCATCAAGCAAATAAGGCATCCCATTCATTTCATGACAAGACGGACTAGCGCATAATTTGCAATTGATGAAATCCATAATTCAATACAATTATTGAACGATGACATAATTTGCGCTATTCCAATAATATCCGAACCCAACCTAAGGAAGTACAGAAAGGATGTTTATGAGAAAAATATCCTGGGGTGGGGAGGGTGTTGTGAGAAAAAAATCCCGGATTATGATTTTTGAACTTTTCCAAGTGGAGGTTGATGTAAGGAAGCGATGTCCTGGTGTGTGGTCGGGGGTTGGGTTTATTGAGAAAAAAGGTGTTTTCGAGAATCCCCTGTAGGGAATCTTTAGTGCTTCTATAGTGGGAAGCATTGAACTATTAATCGCTTCTTTTTTTGTAAAAACGCTTCAATAGGGGGTAATCTTAATTTCAAAGTAAACCCCACACCCTCTTAAATGTTTTTTTTTTCTGAAACAGCCCTTACAGAGAATGTAGCAACATGATATTCTAGTTTGAAATCTACTTACCTCCTGGATGAGTTTTGATTCAGCTTTGTGCAGGCTGTTTTAAGATTCCTCTGACCGATAGTCAGTAACTTGTATGCCTCATCTGCAGAGTTGACGTTGATGCACTTTAACCCTGTAAGCACACAGTTTGTATTTATCACACCAATTCACATAACTTGTACAAGACCTGTAATAGCTCTGCTCCAAGTTGGTATAAACTTATTTCATATTGATTAGGATATACAGCTTATACAAAACACTCTTTATGACATGGATGACAGCATTACCACATGCATCAGGAAACCAGAGAACTGGGGAAAATCCAGGTGTCTAGCGGGCTACACCATACCATCTTAATGATGTTGATATGAGGAAGAAAACCTGGATTGCATTGGTCCTGGATTGCATTGGTGAGAAGTGATACTACCCAAACACCCAGTTTCCAATTCACATCCTCATAATTTGAATAATGATTGTACTGATATATTGCAGAAATTTACCTTTAATGTATGGACTACCATTCTGGTCATCGCAGACTTTCAGACATGTGCGCCGTGCATTCTTCTTTTTGGGAAGTGGCTCCAGCAGATCGAATATCTGTTCGTTGTAGATCTCGGCAAAGCTGACCCAAACAGAGAACTTGATCTGACCCTGCGTCTCCACGCTCACCTTGGCTTCCTCTCGCACACGCTCGTTCAGCTCCTCGAATAGTGGGCCTCCATCTAGAGAATCTGAGATAGAAACATATGAAGGGTGATCTAATAACTTCTTCACAGAATTACAATTAGGGTAACCTCTCAACACATCCGAATCAAACTGTGTATATGGAACCTTTGGTTGAATCAAGAAAGATATCTTGTCACTACTATACTCAGTTGAACTGTTATAATGCACACAGGTCCAGTGAGTATCTATAGGCATGTTAACACTAAAGAACCACTGAATGAAAGTCTTCCAATGGAAGCGCATGTATGCATGTATGTTTTAGGAAGGCATGTATGAAGCATATATTGAATTGAATTTTATTGCCAGACCAACAGCTAATGTCAAATGGCAACTCCAGCTTCCATTGGCGGAGGAAGACACCAGGTGCATAGGCAGGCACCTGGTTAGAACCACGGACATTCCGAAAGCCATTTGGCTAGCTTCCTGACATAAAAATTACTAGGCCCATGAGGGATCGAACTCACAGTAGTGAGGGGCAAGCCATTTCAAGTCGAAGACTAACCATTCACCACTAACGCCCCACAATGCATAAGACCAGGATTGTAAGGACGGTAAACTTAACTGTACTGGTTCAATATTTGCTTCTCACAAAGATCATTATGCGCTGTAAAACCCATGTAATACATCAAGCAATTTTTGCCCCAGAAACTAGTTAGAAGCATGCGTACCTTTGTTATCCATCGTTGACATGTTAGAGCTCTCGGAGCAAGACGTTGTATTGGTCAATGAGGAGATATCAGCAGCATCGTCACCCAACAGACTCATCACGTCCATGTCCTGGGTAGAGAAAAAGTTCATTAAGGAGAGTAACAATACAACTATCAATGTATCGCAATAGTGAACTCCCCAATAGTACTATATTGATAGACAATTTTAATTTCAATAACAATTGCATGTTTCAATAGTTTGCAGATTTGGTTAATTTACATATGTTTTCGTTCCCTTACCAAACCTGTCAGAACAGAATCTATGTACTTATGACATTAAATATTTAAAAGCGACTTAAGCTGCAAAAAGTTGATACCTATAACATGTGATGTCCTTTTATTAACTTACTAAAGTAATGAAAATGTGTTACGCGAGGGGACGTTATGGACAGTATGATTCCCATATAGCCCTCACCTCACTTTGTGAAAGCAGGGTTATAATTAAAGAAAGTTTCAACAATAGAACAGCTGCATTTTAATCTGTTTTAGTAGTATTGCAATGGTAGTTCCGATAGTAATGATATCGCAGGTCAAAATTCAGTGCTTTTTTTTTTCTCCTTTTGGGAACATAACCCATAACCTCAAAACTGAGAATTTTAGCACGATTTTTTATAAAATTGGAAACTAAACAGTCAAACATTTATTTCATAATTGTATCTTTCATATTGTTTACAGTACAACAAGATCAACAGAGGCATTTAAAAGCATTTTATATTCAATACTTGTTACATTTTTGCTACTTTTCAGTGTTCCTTCTTTTTCTTCTTTCAATTGGGAATTTTCTTCTCAAAATTGGGAAAAATATATATTCTGTCATTGGGAATATGACCCAATAACGGCTATAAAAACAGCCAAAAAAAGCCCTGATTAATTTACATTTAATAGATTCAAATTTTCCAAATTATTGATTAGACCTACATTATCACAGCTGAGCTTGAGCACTCTTTCCTTTATCTTCCTCTCCATCAGTTCCTGATCCGCTGTTAGTCGCGTGACGTTGGTAAACATCTCAGGCTTTAGGTTCATACCCTCCCACTGCCTACCATGTATACTGTTGAACAGTACGTCCAGCGCACGAGGCAGGATGCCTGCGTCTTTGGGTTCACCTGGCAATGAGAATTATAATTGTTTGAATTTGGAAATTGAAAGACATTACAATTTCACGTCCCTAATTTTGTCAGAATGACTGGTCACCCTACACAAACATTATTTGCCATCTGCCGTATTTGTCGGGGTATAGCGCGCACTTTTTTACCCCAGATTCTGTGGCTGAAGTTGGGGTGCGCGGTTTAAGCAACAAGTAATGATTTACTCTTTTTTTTTCAGCCAAGACGAGAGGTTTTGTGGTTTTCAAAAAGTCGCAAGACCGGCCGTTTACTACAGAGATTGAATCGAACAAAAGTTGGCTTGTTTCTATTGTTTCAATAAAATGCGTCGTATGCTATATGCTTATTATCAATAAAAATAATAAAATCAAACTTTACCATGTTTTATGTTGATTATTGTTGAGAAAATACCATTGAAATGTTGAAAAATACAATTGTTTACAAAAATCGGCATTTTGAAATGAAAACGAGGCTGGGGTTTTCCGAACCCGCAGACTGGGTTAGTGCATATTTTATTAATAGAATACAATAGAATTGTATGTATAATAATTATTTCTAATAAACAACCTAAATTGGTTCAAGGGTTCATTTGATTGGGAAAACGTGTTAAGTGTGAAGTGTTTGGTTTATGTTAACTGACCGCAAACAATGATAACTAATTATTAAACAAACATGTGAAACTCGACTGGGATAGACGTCTTTTGTGTACCGGTCTACTGGTGTGAATTTTTTTTTACTTCTATTTTTAACTAGGGAACTTTAAATATCTACGAGTAGGGTTTAGTGTTTGGGGTTTAGGTTTACAGCAGTCTTATACTCTATACGTTTGCTCTCTGATTATTATCAGGGTGCAACAGCTTAGACTGCTTGAAGTTGTTTTTTTGTCCAAATCACAAAAGTCTATTTTTAGAATCTATTCTTATCCAGAGGCGAGTGTACAGTTTCGGGAATATCCCTACTACACAATTATTTTCGTTTTTGATAAGATTTGTCTAATAAAAGACTCTTACATCTAATAAAAGAAAAGTTACGCATTAGTTTAGTTATCTAATGCACATATAAAACTCTGAGAGCAACATTTACATTGAAACTTCTTGAATTTTTACTTAGAACATTGTTAGTAATAGAGGATTTTCGAAATTATTCACTGAGTTTATATAGAAACGTACTACATACGTTTCATTTCGTTTCCGGTTTAGGCTTTATGTTTCATGCTACAAATTTAGATACATAGTATTACTATAGTTAGTTACTTCTGTTTGTAGTGTTGATGATTTCGAGACTTGTCAATCCAAAATATTAAATATAATATGATCGTAATAAAAGTTGAACACGGGCGTGGGTTTTTTATTTTATTGAAACTTGAGTAAACAACAAAAGTACACTCAACAGTACAAGTTTATTTACACTTGAGTAAAAAAACACAGTCTAACATGCAGCTTCGTTTTAGCAAATCAAAATTCGTTTTACATTTCCTCTTTGGTCAATGCTTCAAAATGGCGCTCTGCTGTCCTGAAATTGAAAACACATGTTTTTAATGCGCGTTTTACGCTACAATACATAAAAAAAAGTTTTTTTTCCAAGGATTTCAGGCCCAAAGTCGGGGTGCGCGTTATATGCGCATGCGCGCTATACGCCGACAAATACGGTAAGTAAAAAGTAAGTAGTCCAGATTGGATTGTATTTTGATTTGATCAATACCCATGTCAATACCATGAGATATTCATTCCTTACATACTTAATTTAATGTCATTTACAGTGGAGGACGCATTCAACCTATAATTCATCCAAAGTACATCACAGCCAACTGAACTTGTGCATGTAGTTTTAGATGCATATAAGGTACATTATGGTGGAACTTGGTTAAAATCGTGCAAGAAAAATGCGAGACGTGTAGGTTGTAGTGGAGACCAGACATGACCTACAAGGCCTTTTAACCTATTTAAGTGGGGCTGAAATTTGGCCTTTTCCTAATCTTAAAAAAAAAATTGTTAAATAAAAGTGACAGACTTTACATAGTTTGTATGCTAAAAATGCTTAATTAAATACCTGATTGATAATTATACCTAAAATATACATTTTAATGAAAATTTTCCCTTAAAAAAACATTCCCCTAAATAACGAAAACCAAAATAACCGTAAAAATTCTCCTCTTTCAGAATAATTCCCCGTTCAAAATGTTGTTTGGCACAACTGAATTGGATTTTATAGTCGCACCAACAGCTAAGGTCATATGGCGACTTGCCAGCTTCCACTGGTGGAGGAAGATCACAGGTGCCCCTCCGGGAAATTTTCGTGCACAGGCGGGCACCTGGGTAGAACCACCGACGTTCCGCAACCCAGCTGGATAGCTTCCTCACATAAAGATTCCTAGGCCCCTGAGGGATCGAACCTACAGCGGTGAGGGGCAAGTGATTGCAAGTCAGAGACTCCAACCACTCGGCCACGGAAGCCCCCTGTTGGTCACAATCCCATCTATTTATAACTGCATTGTGTAGCAATCTATAACCGCATAGAGTTCTATTTCTAGCCGGTTTTCTATTACACTACATTTGAAATAACAGAGCGATCCAAACAAAATTAGGCTGCTACACAGCATTTAAATATAAACGTTATGTTTGAGTGAAACTGGACATGCGCAGTGAATCCGTCTAACATGAAATTTTATGAATCGCCTCGGTTTTCATCGTAGCATCGCTGTAGTCTAGATCATTTGCGACGCCTGCTTGTTTTCAAGACAAACGTCTAGAATAGTTGTCCAAAACAAAGTTTGATATTTTGCCAAGATTCTGGTATTGTTTCTGATTTGTATTTACAATTAAGCATCGATGATGATCAAGACTAAACAGCAAATTGATAACAAATTTCTTTAAGAAGACAAATAATGTAACACCAGAGAGTGAACCTGAAAGCAACAAAAATAAGAACAAAAAAAAGTTAAGAAATTGTAAATTAAAATAACAAAAATAACTCTTTCATTTTACTCTTTTTCTCTTCTTTAAATGTACAAGTAAAATTTATGCATAAGAAAGGTAGATATAACCCCTTTTTACCAACAATTTATTGCGACTATTTCCCTCCCAAACTTGGAAAATTACGTTTTTCCCCCCTACAAAAAAGGCTAGGACCCCTTCCCCAATTTCTGAAAAAAAGCCCTGAAAGGCAACTGATAAATATCCACTTCTCACCTTGTATTGTGTATGTTTTCCCCGAGCTTGTCACACCGTAGGAAAACACAAGACAATTCTGTCCGTCAATAAAATCCTTCACCAGGCCCAGCATTGTATCATTGAAGAATTCCTTCTGGGTCGTTTTCTCACCGAAGATATGGGAAAACTCAAACTTGGTAGTCGTCTTGCCAAAGCCGCGCACCGTATTCTTGTAGTAGTGCGAGTCCTTAGGGGCATGTGTCGCAACTGTTCTACTCGATTCAACTGTTAAACAGCACTGGTTAAAACAAAAGGATATCATTTAATGCATAAACAAACTCTTGTGTTATATGACGGAATTAGTTTCCTATAATTTTTTCAGGACTCGCACTGGGATGCGCCAATAGCGCAAAATGCGCATAAGAATGAAATATGGCTCAAGAAAAAACAAATTTGCGAAAGTGATTTGCGCAAGAGAATATATAGACACCAAATCTCTTCTTTCCAACTGACAATTAAAAACAGATGCCGGAAGGTGTGACCACCCTCAATTCCCATGCCAATCCCACTTCCACTGCAAAAATGCCACCACTCCTTAAAAACAAATCCTGCGGAAAGCTCTGTTAGTTACCTGAGCTTCCAGTTCCTAAATGTTTTGAAATGTTCTAACAAGATATTTACTATAGAACAATACATTGTGACTCTAACAGTTCTATCTGTAACCTCAGTTTGTTTTAGGTAGTAAACACGGTTATAGTTAAGTATCTCCAATTGATTTGATTTCAGGACAACGCTAACTTGAAATTTCACGTAAGGCAAAAAAAAAAATATCTGTGTTTCCTACCCTAAAACTTTTTATGAAAAAAATAATTAAAAAATAAATAATTAAATAAATTATTTGTTCTGAATAATGATTTATCACAATATATCGAGGTAAACTTACATCACAGAGAAACTTTCAGCTGTATCATCAACTTGTATGGGGTTAATGTGATAAATACATGTAGAATCTCACAATATCTTGCTCCAAAAAAAAGAAAGAAAAAAAAGAAAGAAAATGCCTACCTACCGACCCTATTTTTTTAGAGCATGCAATAGGAAACACACCTTTCTTTTTTTTTGCCTAATGAGTTTGTGCCATAAAGAAAATATTTGGCTCCAATGTTTTCAATTTGGCTCTATTTTTTTCATTTGGCGAAATTAGTTGCGCAAAGAAAAAAGTAGCCAGTGCAAGCCGAGTTTTTTCAGGCATTATATTGTGCCACCAGTGATTTTTCTGCATTTTTGAATTGGGAAAAATGCGCGTGAAATCAACTAATTGGGAAAAAGAATCAAGCTCTTATACCAGTCTGCAACAAATGCATCGTCAAATAGGGCAACATTTAATATATAACGGGAAAAAATAAAAATAAATTTGTTGGAAAAATATTTAACTTTTTTTTAGAAAATACGACGGGATATTTTGGACTGGAAATGGGGCCGCAATTCGACCACAAACTGGGACCTAGAAAAATCACTGGTATGTTTGTATTTAAGACAATTTCATCGGGATGAAAATTTCTTGTGTTTTTGTTTATCTAAATGTACATTAGTACATACATGATGTATGTACTAATGTACATTTAAATAAACAAAAACACTAGAAATTGCATCAAATTCTATAAATGATTTAACATATAGATTTACCACTTAATGACCTTGTAAAGAAACAATAATCTTACAGTAAGGCCAAAAAAAAAAAAACCTGTCTTTCCGGTGGCCCGACCGACCCTATTTTAAGGGAAAAAAACACCGTCTTTCCAGTGGCCCGACCGACCCTATTTTTAAGGGGCCGACCCTAAAACTTTTTATGCAAAAAATTATATATATAGATATATATATAAAAATGCCTACCAACCTACCCTATTTTTTTTAGAGCATGCAATAGGAACCAAAACACACCTATTTGACTTTGTATTTGTAAAACATGAAGCAGTATAAACCTGTATTTCTTATTTGTGAAATTGTGACAATAATAATTCATATATAACTGTTAGTAAATTCATATAAACCAGCCTACCTGATTTTCCTGCTTTGCAGTCTCCTCTTCAGAGAATGGTCGTATTCGGAGAAATACTTTCATATGCTCCGAGACTGGGGCATCTAAAAAACTTGGCCTCCCAAAGTCACCTGTAATAGTCAACATGTCTTCTATGATCTGGATAATTATTCAGCCCAAATAATAATGTTCAGGAAATATGTGCTTGATGTAATAAGGTATTTTTATGGCCTACCTTAATATAGTACCTACCCTATTGTGTTGAAACATGTAAAAAAAAATCCATTAAATAAGTGGTACTGAAAAACGGTACCATTCCAAATGGCAAAAAATTTTTTCCCCCAATTGGAACGAAAAAAGTCCAGGCTTTTTTCTGCCCATTTAGGGAAAAAGACCCGGGACAAATTGGGAAAATTTACGCCGTAAATGTTGCCCAATTGGGAAAAAATTTAATCGCTTTACGCCTCAAATTGCGAATTTTCATAAGTTAGTTGTACATAAATATCAGGTTGTTTTAATTGCCTGGTTTCAATACATGATACATGATTTAAATATTATTTTTATAGTATTTCCTTGTAAACATTTGTATATTTGACCTGACTTTGTAAATATTTTGCAATAAAGCATTGAAACTACAACCGTGTTCTTTATTTCTATATAACACATAAACATTCAACTACAACTTACTACTCACTGAAACTGTAAATTTTATGCAGAAATGAAAATATCTAAATATAATGATAGATGAAAAGTCTGCTCAGTGTCCAAACAGTAATAGTAGTATGTGCATATTACACTTAAAGCGCAAGTTTTCGAGACTTGGCATCTCTGAACTCATCACAACACTGTTCCGTGATTGGGAAATATATTAGACTAAACCGCGTGACGTCATGACTGTTGATATTTATTATTTCCAGTTTCAATTTGAGAGCGTCCTGGTAATATTTCAACTGTTTACCTTACGTTTCACGCACATACTGTAAATTTGATTTTGTAATGTTTAATTCTTTCTTAAATTCGTCCTCGTCCTGTGGACTAGGAAGGGAAATTTTATTTCAGAATTGGGGAAAAAACAACTATATTTGGCATTGGGAACGGGTCCGATAGTCGGACCCTTGAGAATAGTAGAAAAAGGCCTGAATTCCCAATCATTTTTTATATTTTCGAGGGAAACTTTAAACAGAAAGAAGGTTGAAACTATATACTTTTAGGGGAGAGTAATGAAATACTACAAGAGAATTTAGA
Source organism: Cyrtodaria siliqua (assembly GCA_037043455.1). Taxonomy (NCBI): domain Eukaryota; kingdom Metazoa; phylum Mollusca; class Bivalvia; order Adapedonta; family Hiatellidae; genus Cyrtodaria; species Cyrtodaria siliqua. Next base: position 66,843 of record JAWPHD010006150.1, on the reverse strand, counting down.
GCAAAACAACTTGAATTTTTACATTTGAATGGGTACCCAGCTGGGGTGTGAATGGTTACCCAGCTGGGCTGTGGATGGGTACCCAGCTGGGGTGCCGGTATCATTCCCAAAAGGGTGAAAATAATCACCGGGCTTAAACATTTACAAATACGATTATGTGTTGTCTTTAAAGGGCCACACAGTATGCAAAGGGGGAGCTCTTATTACCTGTTCTTTCTATAAGGAAATGTAAACCCATAGTTATACCTAGTAAATTCCTCTTGAGCAGCGGTACCTGGAACATGTCCATGTTCTCATCATCCTGGTCATCTGCATCCTGGGGTATCTCCATGGGAACAATGTCCGCAGTAATCCGCTGATTAATGTGTCTGTTAGCCATTCTGTGCAGGATGAACTCTTTAACTGGAGGTACATGTTCACACAAAAATGTATTACAGTTTCAGCAAATATCCATATTATGAATGTTGGCAATATGCATACTTTTTGTTGTTTACATGTACGTATCATGGGCTATTTGCTGTTTTGAATAACAGAGTTACAAAGTCATTATTTTAGCTAAAAGGATATAAATCTGTGTATTTTGATAAGAGTTAGAAGTCTTGTTTACTCGCTGTTTTGCGTCTTTGTTGTTATTGAAAAATGCAACTTTTTTTCCGGCGAATTCTTGTTGGGTTGCTAACTCTCCTCCGGTATAGGCACACCAAGTTAGTTGCAGTTAGACGTCGCTATGTAAAATAAGCCTTGTGTAATATAAAGCGCAAAGGTCGTAACAGTCTATAGATTTTAGCTCTTCTGTAAACACACCGAGAACCCGATTTTCCAGAAAAAGATGGCCGCGACCTCGGACTTTTTCCTTTCACACTTTCGCCAATACCAGCTGTCAGTTTACATGGGTCAAAATGACTTTCGCCAAATTGGCGAAAGCACTTGACAAGTTTCGATATTTGCAATTTGGATTCGCCTATGGCGAGTGACGAAGACAAATGAACAGACCAGAGTTAAAACTCACACTGAGCAGTATAAGTCGTTACTAAACCAGTCTATTGTTTGCGTTGTCTGAGCGCTTTCCGAGTTCACAGGGTTAGGTGTAAAAGCCGGGTGGCTTTTCATATGCCGAGGTTGTGCTATGGGAGGACGGCTTTTATATTTTACAGTTATGTTAAATTATGTTAAACCAACCAAAAAGAGCAGACTGGAAGAATTGATACAGTTGGCTACTTAAAGACAGTTTAAACTGAAGTTAATATGTTAACCTACACACAAAGGCAATGCTAGAACAGACTGGAAAAAGTTTTCGTTTAATATTTATACCTTGAAGTAGCAATTTCACTCACTTTTTTTTCAGATTATGATTTTCAGTTAATTTTACCTTGATGAGTGATATACCCTATTAGGTCAAAAGTTATCTGGGGCACTGGTTATGTATGTTTTTTTCTGGTTTGGAGAGGTGGGTGTGGGGGGTCATTGGTCTTTTTTTTTTTTATCTGACTCACTATCCCCATGCCACCAAAAAAGTGTTTTATATTATTATTATTTTTGTTAATAGTATTCCCTGATGTGGTTGTCAGGTTAGAATACAACCACCTTGTTTGTTTGTATGGTGTTTTACGACATTTTCCACAAATGTAAGGTTATATATGACGGTCGATTTTTTGTGGTGGAGGCAGACCACCCACTTTTCCTGGGTAGAACCAATCCTGTAACCACCCGCCATCCGTAAGATACATTCAGAACATGTTTGCGTGCGTTCGCGCTTGCATGTTTTTATTACTAAAAATGACGGCCGTGATTTCCGAGCGAAATCGGGCACTACCATCCTTACTAAGATATACTGTGAATATGAGACAAATCTGAGAACAAAGTGCGTGGGCGACTCTAAATTTTTGTTAAATTGAGATGGACTGACCATAATTAATTAGTGGGCACTCACGACTTACCAATGATCGCAAGACCGACGGCCCTTAAACAGAGCATCTCTTGTTTATTAATAACATTGTTACACTTTCTGTTTTAATCAGCCTTTTTCGACGTAAGAGGGCGTCACGTTATTTTATATTTTTTATCCGACTCGGTAACGCAATGAAATAATCAGATAATTTGAAGCGCGGGGACACACACTAGTTGAAGGCGGAGCTTGTATACTGTAACGTCATTGAGCCCTAGAGGGATATATTGAATGAACAGCGAATTGCTGTATTTATAACAAAATAAACCCGGCACCGTACCCGATATCGAGAGTATAAACATTACCAGAAGTGAAAATGGCGTCGATCTTTCGGCATTTGTTTATTAATGCTTTTTAGAAGATTTGCAATGATTACAAAGACCCATCCCGCTTCGAATGTCTATTATGTAAAGTTGCATCCCAAGGGACGCAGTTACTCCTAAATTACGGGTCCCATGCTCTTTTTTCGAGTCAGCAGGGACGCAGAAAAGCTGTGTCAATGGAAACCCTGTTCCGACAGCTTATATTACACACTATTTTTGCAAGATACATTCTAAAATGTGTCTAAAACCAAATAAACACTGTATACTCACTATACAGAGTTAGTGTTGAGACACCCCGAACTCTAAATCTCGCGAAATACGAGGTACTGGCAAAATCGAGAATATTAATATTAGTTTCCATTTAAAAACAATAACAAAACTACGTTTCTAGAATTGCAGATATGGCACCAGCAAACATACTGCGCCCAAATGATCGAGGATCCCGAGGTGGCCAAAAATTATATCAACCAGCGCAAGTGGAATATCCTGTCAACCTCCATCAGCTCCTTCAAAGACTTTAAGGTTGCCCTAGATGACCTCTCTACAGCCTTCTTCTCCAGAGCATATAACCATCATTTCTGTAGTTTTATTAAAATACTGTTGAGTTTAACATTTTGGAAGATGTTCACTGTCTCATCCCCACAATTATGTCAACAACATTTAGTCTTAGAAGACTCCTGAACTTTGGAAGAAGAAGATTCAATTTCATTATTTTTGATTTTTTTCTCAAGTCAGCTTTCAGATCATAACAGATGGCGCAAACAAACGATGTCCTGGCTAAAAGAAAAAATACTACTTTAATCAGTCACATTGCAATTAACCCCAGGTTATTAACTTATATATTTCTTGACACACTGGTAACTAGATGGAGAATCCAATTCCGTTTATATTCATAAAAAATAAAAAGTACCCCACCCATCGTAAACGCGATATAATAAGCCTCATTTCAAATAAGCGCTATAGATTTCGTATTGAATATAGTTAACTTATGGTCGTGGGCAACATGTTGTGGGAGGTGCATTACTTACAACATATCGATTAGCGGTGCCTTTGTTTTTTCCCGATTTTTTTTCATAAAGGTAGACCATCAACACTGAAATATCCCGCTGCCGCCTTTCGTTTTGAATCAAGCCAATCAAATCGCTTTTAATAAACTAGTTCCGTAATGTTCGTCCCATAATTCTTTCGTACTGTCATTCGTACTCTTAAAGTTCGTACTTTTTATTACTACAAGGCGATGAAGTATCTGAAGACAAAAAGGCTTAAGCAATTAGATAATAATTACTTATTTTTGATTTTTGATTTGCGCAGAACAAGTGTTATTGATAGAAACGTTTGATATATATCAAATGTCTGCGGCAGAGAAGCGATTGATGCTTGTGAAATGATTACAAGTGTTACACAAGGTAATTCACTCAAACTGATGAAAACCTAGAGCCATCATTAGCACACACGGATTTTATTTTTAAGTCGCAGAGTAATTAATCCGTGGTACAATTATCTCCTAGAAGAAAATGTATCATACAGTAACACTACCACGAACCAGTTCAAAAACTCTATCGTAAAACGGAATATGTGGGGGTTCTATTGGCTTATGCTCGATTAACCACTTGGCCGTACTCTAGGGTGCGGCTATCAGAATAAACACATTTCAGCTGTTGTGTTTTACCAAGAAATTGTGAAAAACAAAAGAGAAAAGAAAATAGGTGACTATTTATGTTTCATAGATATAGTTTTTAACTTCTATTATATAAATGCATATTTTAAATGATTTTCAATATTTCAAAACTTCCTAGTGGAGGCGTCCGTCTATATCTTTAATTACTAGAACATAATGTCGTTTAGCATTTTCGTTATTGCACGGTTTGCTAATGATGTGATACAAATTGTGGAGGACCCAGCCACCATACTCTATTATAGTCTGTACCCCGACCCCAAACCCCACTATGTACAGTTGTGTAGTTCCAGGTAGGATAGTTTACATTTATATTAACATCATACTGATTCCAAATACATTTAAAGGGAATCAGGGCGCAACTAACTAACTAACTAACCAACCAACCAACCAACCGACCAAACAAACAAACAAACAAACAACCAACCAACAAACCAACCAACCAACCAAACAAACAAACAAACAACTAAACTAACTAAGTAACTAACTAAGTAACTAACTAAGTAACTAACTAAATAAATAAATAAATAAATAAATAAATAAATAAATAAATAAATAAATAAATAAATTAAACAAATTAATCAATAAATAAATAAATAAATAAATAAAAATAAATAAAATAAATAAAATAAATAAATAAATAAATAAATAAATAAATAAATAAATAATTTACTAACTAACTAACTATTGTCTTAGATTTGAAATATATTGACTTGAATTTTCGACATATTTTCTTGAATTATGGGGGCGGGATGAGATGGCGTGCCAGATGTGGCAGTATAAAACTCTTTTTTTTATAAAATGTTTATAATATGTCCACACTGTCTTATAACCAAGATAACTGCATTAAAAACAAACAAACAAAAATGTGGAGAGGGCATGGGGAGGAGTGGGAAGGGGGAGGGAAGGGGAGGGACGGGGGAGGGGGTCGTAACAATACCAAATTATTCGATTTTCGATAACTCAAGGGCCATGAATCTGGCCATGAAGTTGAAGAACTTTTCCGAGATCTTATGGATACTTTGTAGGATTAGTTAAGATCGAATAAATATGGTTTGGGAAAAATAAAGGTTCTAATGTAAAATTATGCACAGACACAGACCTTAACTGGGATCAGGGTGAATTTGTAATCCTAGCAATTACTATGTCAACACATTTGAGGAGTATGGTTGCATTAAATTATGACAGAAAAATAAACGAAATTAAATCATTATTACTATCCTGGTCAAAAAGAATACTCACACCCTTTGGAAAAATCACTGTTATAAAAAGCTTAGCTTTACCAAAGTTAAATCACTTAATTTCATTATTACCTACTCCACCTGAAGACCAGGTCACACTGTTGCAAAATATGTTTTAATTTCCTCTGGAATAATCACCCAGACAAAATAAAGACATCTGTTGTAACTCAGGATTATGATTGTGGTGGACTTAGAATGATCAATATTAAACAGTTCATATAATCTCTGAAATTAAACGTGGATTAGAAGACTTTTGATTGGGAATAAAAAATGTATGGAAATCCATAAACATATGTACCCATTCACCACCAATATGCTATTTGTCGGTAACGACTATGTAAAAAATAACTTGCAAAAAATATGCAATCCCTTCTGGAAGGATGTTTACACAAATCTTAACATCCTATTAAAAACCTCTTGTCATGGAAAGAGTTCTTAACACAACCGTTATGGTACAATAATAACATTAAGATTGGAAGATCAAGTGTTTTTTTTATAAAAGATGGTATGATAAAGGTATTTTATTTATTAACGATATAATGGATAACAATGGTAATCTTCTCTCTTTTACCCTATTTATCGAAAAGTTTGCTGTACATTCACATTTTTTAGAATATGAAGGAATGACTGCAGCAATACGGGGCTACCTTCGGAAACAAAATTTTGCTCATCTTGCTATCAAGTTAGAAAATCCAATTTGCCCATCAATAGTGTAATAGTGTCCCTAATAACAAGCGCACCAAAAGGCTGTCGTCCCATTTATGATATACTTATTAAATCAAATGTACATCCAACATCTATAGCTAAATGGGGACACTATGGTATAAATATAGACAGAGATTGGAATGACTTATTTAAAATACCTTTCAAATGTACAAAAGATACTCGATTACAATGGTTTTAGGAAAAAATAAACCACAGAATTACTGCTACAAACATCCTTTTGACAAAAATGAAGATAAAAAACGATAACTCCTGTAGCTTTTGCATAGAGTCTCCAGAAACCATTACACATTTATTTTGGGAATGTAAATATACCAAAACATTTTGGAATATTTTTAAGATTACTTGCAATGATAATAATATAATAATCCAACCGGAATGGACTACAAAAGATATAATTTTTGGTGAATATTAGTGAATATGACAATGTTCTAAATAAACTAATTTTACATGCAAAATACTTCATATATAAATGTAAGTTAGATGGAAGATTACCATTGTTCGTAAATTTCAAACAACAAATTAAATACATATATCAAACTGAAAAAATAAACGCAATTAAAAGTTTTACATTTGATAAATTCGAAAAACCTTGGTTGGCTTATAAATCCCTACATAATAATTTGTTTTGTTTTAAATTTTAAGAGTTACACTGTGCAACACTTCTATCTTGTTTCATCTATCTTGTTCCTTCTTCTTGTTTTTTTGTTTTGTCATTTTTTTGACAAAAGGAAAATCCCAAGAAATGTGTAATAACTGTTAAATTATGTTCCCCGCTGTTCCCACTGAATATGGGAGAGTCACACCTCCATAGAAATATCTTGTCTTTTCTTTATATATTTAGTGGACAACACCATTTTTGTTTCACAGTCAACTGTTGAAAAACTCAGCAAAGATGGTATGTGGATCTTGTATAAAAACTGAAACACTCATAGTTGATTATGTTAGCATTGTATTTATCTATGTTAAACAATTCTTTAATCAAGATATATATGCTGGGTTTTCAATCAAAAAAAATATTTCTTTACAATTATCAATGAAGGCGTATTAAAGTAACAAAATAAATATTTTGACAATTTTGTAAATGTCAAGATTTAAAGGGACACACAGCAATCTGGTGTATTTGTAAACTTCTTTTTTTTTTTGAAAGACCCTCAGATTGCAGAGAATCCCTTTTATCAAAATTGTATTTTAAATCTTCTTTTGAATATTGTAAAGAAATATAAAAAAAAAAAACTCCCCATTTATATAATTTCTAACCATGATATGCATTTTTTGTTTCTTCTAAATATTTTGAAAACTGTTTATATATAATAAATATTATGCATATTGCATCTATATCTGTACGGTTTGTAGAGGGGTGGCCCACCCCGACCCTCACAGACCTATTACGGGGTAAATAAATGAATTACCATTAATTTGGTGATCGAAATTTAAAAAAAAAAAGATCGAATAAAAAATAATGCGCTAGAGTGCTCATAAGGCAAAACAATGCATTTATTTTTGCCAATTTAAGGGCAGATAACTCCGCTATTAGCGATACAAATTGGCTGGTTCAAAAACTCGTCGGCTGAGATCTTATGCATATATATCTACTGTGTAAGTTTGGTTAAGATCAGATGACAAACGGAGGGGCTAGAATGTCAACAGGGCAAAACTATGCATATTTGTTAATTCACGGGCAGATTACTCAGCTATTAGTAGTCAAATATGACTGATTTAACAACTCTTCTGAGAACGTATATGCATATATAACTACGTGTAAGCTTGATTAAGACCATATGAAAATTGGAGGAGCTACAGTGGCCACATGGCGAACTTACGTAATTTTGCAATTTCAAGGGCAGATAATTCAATTATTACCAGTCGAATCTGTCTGGTTCAAGAACTCGTCCCAGACTTTATGCGTATATAACTACCGTGTGAATTGGATGTTGTTTAACGGCTCATCAACACAGTATAGGTTATTTAGAGCCGCCCCAGAGAGAGGGGAAGGATACATAGGAATCCGGGAACCTGCCCTATTCTTATTATCGAATAGATTCCTATGGTTCTTTAACGTGCTCGGTGGATAGACCGATACACGGGACCGCCCGGTTTACGTCCCCATCCGACGGACGAGGCTAAGGTAAAGTGTCTTGCCTAAGAACACACCGACGGAACTCAGTGGCACCACGGAGGATTGAACCCGGGGCCTCCGGTTACAAATCCGCCGCGCTACCGACTGCGCCACGCCAGCCCGTGTTAGCTTGATTAAGCCCAGATGAAAATGCCACATGGCGAACTTACGTAATTTTGCAATTTCAAGGGCAGATAATTCAATTATTACCAGTCGAATCTGTCTGGTTCAAGAACTCGTCCCAGACTTTATGCGTATATAACTACCGTGTGAGCTTGATTAAGCCCAGATGAAAATGGAGGAGCTACAGCGATCACATGGCACAATTATGTATTTTTGCAATTTCAAGGGTAGATAACTGAACAATTACCAGTCGAATCTGGTTGGTTCAAGAACCAGTCCGAGACCTTAAGCATATTTAACTAGTGTAAATTTGGTGAAGATTGCGTACAAAATGGAGGAGTTACAGTGCCCCAAATATTATGCATTTTTGCCAATGCAAGGTCAGATAACTCAGCTGTTAGCAATATAATCTGGCTGGTTCAAGAACTCGTCTGAGATATTATGGATACATAACTACTGTGCAAGTTTGGTGAAGATTAGTACACAAGACGAAATTATGCATTTTTTTGTCAATTCAAGGGTAGACAACACTGACTGTTATATTTATTATCAGTTGAATCTGACTGGTTCAATAACTCGTCCGAGATCGTATGGATATGTATCTACTGTGTACGTTTGGTTAAGATCAAATGAGAAATGGAGAGGCTAGAGTGCCCACTAGGCTAAAGTATGCATTGTTGATAATTCGACGGCAGATAACTCAGCTAATAGCGATCGAAGCTGGCTGGTTCAAGAACTCGATCGATAGCTTATAGATATATAACTACGGTGCAAATATGGTTAATATCAGATGGCAAATGGAGGGGCAAGAGTGCACACAAGGCAAAATTATGCATTTTTACAAATTCAAGGGCAGATAACTCAGCTGTTAGCGATCGAATCTTGCTGGTTCAAGAATTTGTCCGAGGTCGATGTGGCCTAATGGGCTTCCGTATAAAACAATGATCGTGGCTCCAGCGAGAAACGGAGTGTTTACAACAGAATTAGTGACAACTCTGCAGTTCTGCAGGTGAGAAGGTTCTAGGGCAATTTTTGTTTACTAGTATATAGTTGTAATTGGAGGGTGGGCCTGAAATGTTCAATTCTGATAGCGATATATAACCTTTTTGTGTTAGTGCGTCGTAAACCATATTTGGAATCGAATGAAAATCAAATGGCCTATATAAAAATAGTTCTGATCTCAAGTCGTTTCTCTAAGCATGATATGCATACATAATGTATCATCAATACAGATATAAGCTAGTGATTAGAGAGATAGTACTCATTCAAACGTTAACCATTTCCTCTCATAAATTATGATGTAAACATTTATACGACAAGCAATTCCTATTGTATATATGTAGTAGACAGTATGAAATGAATAAACAAAAGCCTAGTATATGTTTTGTTCGTTATTGAAAAGAGAAAACAGTACACAACAAATTCAAGATATCTTATTTCATGACGACTGAACCATTCTACACGACTACCATTATATAGCTATATTTATTTATACGTACATTAATATTGAAACTCGAACCAAAATTACGAAATTTATGCGCTGAGGAACTTATAATCAAAAACAAAACATGCGTGTATGGAATGGAATATCAATGAGTCTGCCAGGTGAATGGATAAAAGTGATTAGTTAGATAAGGGAGTACGTGACTTTTACTATCTTTTACTGATTATATGTATACTGGTATTTTAAAGAGAGAGTGGTGGGGTGGGGGTCCGTTTTAAATTTGACAATTAGTGATATTTTCTATTCTAAAATGCCTTAACCTGTTACATTAGCCTTAACATTACCATACTTACAAGGAAATTAATTCTGCAGTTTAATATGTGCTTTCCCTACACACTATGATTAATTTAACCATTTACGCCCTGTTCCATTCCAGACCTATGGTGAATTCAAAGATCTGACCAGCACGTTGCAAACACCATATTTTGACTGACATGGCATTTGTATCAGGAATTGGGATATCTATTCAATTTTAATTTCTTCAAAAAATAACAACACCTGATGTAGCCCCTTTAAATTATATAACTATGATCTGGATTACAAGAGTAACAATGATCATCACATTAACCAACGTTTACACACATACACATATGCATTAATAATATCTCTTTATTCGTGCATGTATATATATATTGCCCTTTCTTATTTCTGCACTGTTTGCTGGGTTATTAATAGCAGGGAGAATCACAGCGCCTATGGTTTTATATTCCGTACCTATCTGCGAGAATCACAACGCCTACGGTTTTATATTTCGTACCTATCTGCGAGATCATAGCTCTTATGATACAGCTTATTTATTAGTCGAAATCTATCCATAACCGTTTAATCAATTAGCATTTTTTTCGGACCTACCCGTAGGGATTTATTAACTCTAATTGAGTCCAACATATAACCTACTCGAAACCGTTACGCGGGGATTACCTATAACCATTCCATCTTACCCATAACTCATAGTCTGGCCATACTCATAACACTTACTCCGGACCTATCCATAATAATTACCCCGGACCTAACTACAATAATTACTCCGGACCTATCCATAATAATTACTCCGGAACTACCTACAATAATTACTCCGGACCTATCCATAATAATTACTCCGGACCTATCTACAAAAGTTACTCCGGAACTACCTACAAAAATTACTCCGGAACTACCTATAATAATTACTCCGGACCTACCTACAATAATTACTCCGGACCTATCCATAATAATTACTCCGGAACTACCTACAATAATTACTCCGGACCTATCCATAATAATTACTCCGGACCTACCTACAAAAAATACTCAGGAACTACCTACACAAATTTCTCCGGAACTACCTATAATAATTACTCCGGACCTACCTACAATAATTACTCCGGACCTATCCATAATAATTACTCCGGACCTACCTACAAAAATTACTCCGGAACTACCTATAATAATTACTCCGGACCTACCTACAATAGTTACGCCGACCTATCCATAATAATTACTCCGGACCTACCTACAAAAATTACTCCGGAACTACCTACAAAAATTACTCCGGAACTACCTATACTAATTACTCCGGAACTACCTATAATAATTACTCCGGACCTACCTTTAAAATATACTCCGGTCCTATCCATAATAATTACTCCGGACCTACCTACAATAATTACTCCGGACCTACCTATAAAATATACTCCGGACCTATCCATAATAATTACTCCGGACCTACCTATAAAATATACTCCGGATCTATCCATAATAATTACTCCGGAACTACCTACAATAATTACTCCGGACCTATCCATAATAATTACTCCGGACCTACCTATAAAATATACTCCGGACCTATCCATAATAATTACTCCGGACCTACCTATAAACTATACTCCGGACCTATCCATAATAATTACTCCGGAACTACCTACAATAATTACTCCGGACCTATCAATAATAATTACTCCGGACCTACCTATAAAATATACTCCGGACCTATCCATAATAATTACTCCGGAACTACCTACAATAATTACTCCGGACCTATCAATAATAATTACTCCGGACCTACCTATAACAATTACTCCGGACCTACCTACAACAAGAGGCCCAAGAGGGCCTGTGGACGCTCTACTGGCTAAAACAGCTCTTATAGATTTAGATAGATATAGCTAGATATAGCTCTCTTCTCCTATAGATCAAAATTGTGGCCTCTGGAGTGCCCACAAGCAAATTCCAATATTGACCTAGTGACATAGTTTTTTGATCCCATGTGACCCATTTTGAAACTTGATCAAGATATAATTCAGATAAACAATCTGAGAAAGTTTCATCAAGATCTGGTAAAAAATATGGCGTCTAGAGTGTACACAAGGTTTTTCAAGTATTTGACCTAGTGACCTAGTTTTTGACCCCATGGGACCCATTTTCGAACTTGACCAAAATATAATTAAGACAACATTTCGACAAAGTTTCATCAAGATTGGCTCAGAAATATGGCCTCTAGAGTGTACACAAGGTTTTTCAAGTATTTGACCTAGTGACCTAGTTTTTGACCCTGTGTGACCCATTTTCGAACTTTAGCAAGCTATAATTGAGACAAATATTTTGACAAAATTGCATCAAGATCGGGTCAAAAACATGGCCTCTAGAATGTACACACGTTTTTTCCAAAGTTTGACCTAGTGACCTAGTTTTTAACACCACATGACCCATTTTTGAACTTGACCAAGATATAATTAAGACAAACATTTTGACAAAGTTTCATCAAGATTGGGTCAGAAATACGGCTTCTAGAGTGTACACAAGGTTTTTCAAGTATTTGACCTAGTGACCTAGTTTTTAACCCCATGTGACCCATTTTCAAATTTGACCAAGATATAATTAAGACAAACATTCTGACAAAGTTGCATCAAGCTCGGGTCAAAAATATGGCCTCTAGAGTGTACACAAGGTTTTTCCAATATTTGACCTAGTGACCTAGTTTTTAACTTCATGTGACCCATTTTCGAACTTGATCAAGATATAATTAAGATAAACAACTTGACAAAGTTTCATCAAGATCGGGTCAAAAATATGGCCTCTAGAGTGTACACACGGTTTTTCCAAAGTTTGACCTAGTGACCTATTTTTTAACATCATGTGACCCATTTTTGAACTTGACCGAGATTTCATTGAGACAAACATTCTGACAAAGTTTCATCAAGATCGGGTCAAAAATATGGCCTCTAGAGTGTACACACTGTTTTTCCAAAGTTTGACCTAGTGACCTAGTTTTTAAAACCATGTGACCCATTTTTGAACTTGAATAAGATATAATTAAGACAAACATTTTGACAAAGTTTCATCAAGATTGGGTCAGAAATACGGCTTCTAGAGTGTACACAAGGTTTTTCAAGTATTTGACCTAGTGATCTAGTTTTTAACTCCATGTGACCCATTTTCAAACTTGACCAAGATATAATTAAGACAAACATTCTGACAAAGTTGCATCAAGCTCGGGTCTAAAATATGGCCTCTAGAGTGTACACAAGGTTTTTCCAATATTTGACCTAGTGACCTAGTTTTGGACCCCACATGACCCATTTTCGAACTTGACCGAGATTTCACTAAGATAAACATTCTGACAAAGTTGCATTAAGCTCGGGACAAAAATATGGGCTCTAGAGTGTACACAAGTTTTTTTCCAATATTTGACCTAGTGACCTAGTTTTTAACTTCATGTGACCCATTTCCGAACTTGATCAAGATATAATTAAGATAAACAATTTGACAAAGTTTCATCAAGATTGAGTAACAAATATGACCTCTAGAGTGTACACAAGTTTTTTCAAGTATTTGATCTAGTGACCTAGTTCTTGGCCCCTCATGACCCATTTTTGAACTTGACCGAGATTTCATTGAGACAAACATTCTGACAAAGTTTCATCAAAATCGTGTCAAAAATATGGCCTCTAGAGTGTACACACGGTTTTTCCAAAGTTTGACCTAGTGACCTAGTTTTTAACACCATGTGACCCATTTTTGAACTTGACCAAGATATAAGTAAGACAAACATTTTGACAAAGTTTCATCAAGATTGGGTCAGAAATACGGCTTCTAGAGTGTACACAAGGTTTTTCAAGTATTTGACCTAGTGACCTAGTTTTTAACCCCATGTGACCCATTTTCAAACTTGACCAAGATATAATTAAGACAAACATTCTGACAAAGTTGCATCAAGCTCGGGTCAAAAATATGGCCTCTAGAGTGTACACAAGGTTTTTCCAATATTTGACCTAGTGACCTAGTTTTTGACCCCACATGACCCATTTTCGAACTTGAGATTTCATTGAGACAAACATTCTGACAAAGTTTCATGATGATTGCATCAGAAATGTGGCCTCTAGAGTGTACACAAGCAAAAGTTAACGGACGACGGACGACGGACGGACAACGGACAACACACCATCCCATAAGCTCTGCTGGCCCTTGGCCAGTAGAGCTAAAAATTACTCCGGAACTACCTATAATAATTACTCCGGACCTAACTACAATAATTACTCCGGACCTATCCATAATAATTACTCCGGAACTACCTGCAATAATTACTCCGGATCTATCAATAACAATTACTCCTGACCTACCTATAATAATTACTCCGGAACTACCTACAATAATTACTCCGGATCTATCAATAATAATTACTCCTGACCTACCTATAACAATTACTCCGGACTTACCTATAATAATAACTCCGGAACTACCTAAAATAATTACTCCGGACCTATATACAATAATTACTCCGGACCTACCTACAAAAATTACTCCGGACCTACCTACAAAAATTACTCCGGAACTACCTATAATAATTACTGCGGAACTACCTACAATAATTACTCCGGACCTATCCATAATAATTACTCCGGACCTACCTATAAAATATACTCCGGACCTACCTATAAAATATACTCCGGACCTACCTACAATAATTACTCCGGACCTATCCATAATAATTACTCCGGACTTATCTATAATAATTACTCCGGATCTACCTTTAATAATTACCCCGGACCTATCCATAATAATTACTCCGGACTTATCTATAATAATTACTCCGGATCTACCTTTAATAATTACTCCGGACCTATCCATAATAATTACTCCGGACTTATCTATAATAATTACTCCGGATCTACCTTTAATAATTACCCCGGACCAATCCATAATAATTACTCTGGACCTACCTACAATAATTACTCTGGACCTACCTATAATAGTTACTCCGGACCTACCTAAAATAATTACTCCGGACCTATCCATAATAAGTATTCCATACCTACCTAAAATAATTACTCTGGACCTTTTCTATAATAATTTCTCTAGACCTACCTATAATAATTACTCCGGACCTATCCATAATAATTACTCCGGAACTACCTACACTAATTACTCCGGACCTACCTTCAATAATTTCTCCGGACCTATCAATAATAATTTCTCCGGACATACCTACAATAATTACTCCGGACCTACCTTTAATAATTACTCCGGACTTATCTATAATAATTACTCCGGACCTATCCATAATAATTACTCCGGACCTATATATAATAATTACTCCGGAACTACCTACACTAATTACTACGGACCTATTCATAATAAGTACTCCGGACCTACTATAATCATTTCTCCGATAATTACTCTGGAGCTAACTACAATAATTTCTCCGGACCTAACTACAATAATTACTCCGGACCTATCCATAATAACTACTCCGGACCTATCCATAATAATTATTCCGGACCCATTTCAATAATTTCTCCGGACCTATCTATAATAATTTCTCCGGACATACCTACAATAATTACTCCGGACCTAACTATAATGATTACTCCGGACCTACCTATAATAATTACTCCGGACCTACCTTGAATAATTACTCCGGACCTAACTGCAATAATTACTCCAGACCTACCTATAATAATTACCCCGGACCTACCTACAATAATTACTCCGAATCTGCTTATAATAATTACTCCGGACCAATCCATAACAATTACTCTCATAGACTTCGGACCTACCTATAAAAATAATTACTCCGGACATATCCAAAATACGTACTCCGGACCTAACTATAATAATAACTCCGGATCTATCCATAATAATTACTCCGGACCTATCCTTAATAACTCCGGACCTACCTATAATAATTACTCCGGAACTAAGCATAATACGATTTGATGAAACCGACCCAGCAACTTATTTCTGCAATCTCTTTTGACTTTTGCAATAGTTTATATTATCATACATACATGTATTTATTTGTTTTATTTTCATAAAGGTCAATCAATGAGAATTCTTTCCTATACATACATTCTTTACGTTGAAGAGGACGCAAGTTTGTGGACAACATACCATTCTAGAAGAAAATGGAATAACTGCACTCAGTCATCCAACCGGTTCTATAAATATAAGCCCGTGACCTCTAGAGATCACATTTAAATGTTGTGAACATGGATCAGTCCATGGATTCAGACATTGAGAATATAACACTTGGCGAGTCAGATTTCCAACAGCAACACGAAAATACGGTTTCAGTCGAAGGAGATGAACAAGAACGCGTCAATGACGTGCAGGAAGGTGAAGGCTCGGCAAGTATAGAGACACAGCCGAACATCACGGTTCACTCTGAAGGGTCGGAAAAAGAAAGCGTCGATCATGTGATTGGTGATATGCTTCCTTTAGAAGAGAAGCATGAAGCAAGTGTTGAGTTTCAATCAGAAAATATGTGTTCACCCGAAAATGAAAAAGAAGTAGTTGCCAAGCAGCTGCAAGAAGGAGACATGGGAAAAGTCGACGAAACACTCTTTATGAACTTTCAACAAGAAGGAGCGGAAGAAACAAGTATAGAACAAATACAAAACGAGTACTTTACTAATACAGGGAAAGATGAGGAAATTGGAGATAACATATCCACCAGAAAGGTACGTTTTGGTGTAGAAGATCATGAAATAGTTGAGAAATCACTGGCCGAAGACTTACAACAAGAATGGACGGACAGTGAACATGATGAGCATGCCAAGCAGTCGCCATATAATAATGCCCCCTTAGGAGTAAAAGAACAAGACGCTGGATATACTTTATTGGATGAGTTGCATACCGAGAGTTCGGAGGCAGGAGACAGCATGGAGACGATAGCGGAGTCAGGAGGCGAGTTAAAGGGACGAGAAGAGCACCAACAATGTATCCAAACCGAAGATCTTATAAACGCCGGTGTCAGTTTAGATGAAGTTCGAGAAGGTATGGAAAAATACAAGTATGGAACTAAGATATATTGTAATTCTTTCCTTTCAGTATAGACCATTTCATAATGTATCCGAATCTGATATTAACAATAAAAAACTTACCATGCATAATATTTAAATTTAGCCGTTGATATTGTTATGGCGTACTTAAAACCAATCTATTAGAAATCGAAGTTGATAAAAACGCCCAGCAGAGCATGTAGCATACAAAACACGCAGCCAGACAAAAAAAAATAAAATTTTTCAATTATATTGATAATATATTGTAATCAAATTTAAATTGTGCCAGCAAACATATATACGAGTTGACATTATGGGTACACTGATTTTATCGTAGATAGTAAGTGGTTACTAGGGGAGTGGTTAAAGACATATTTCGCCAAAGCTACCTGGTCATTGAACTGATTGTTGTAATTCACCCACACCATTATATTAGGCTGAAAATAGGCGCTTAAACGGTTATAGAGAGAAACACAAACTCACTCTTCACTCTTATCCGATTGTCACCTTTTTTTTTTTTTTTTTTTTTTTTTTTTTTTTGCAACGTTATAGGTTCAGACTCATATGCACGATTGGCACGGTAAAACAGTTCATTATTAAAGGGACACACGAAATCACGTACTTGATTTTTTTGAGAAACAAGACAATTGTAACCCTGACATTTCTGAAAAATTATGGGTTTAAGAGCAAAAAAGCGCAGCCTTTGCCCTTAACTGTTAACATTTACATACCTTTTTTTATTTAAATGGATTCTACATGCGTTAAACTAGGACATACTCATAAAGTCAGTAATGTTTCATCTTTTAAGTGAATTCTTACGTTTTAGACAGACAGTAAACCCGAGGATGGAGACCGTTTAAGGCGAAAACATAAGATATAAAGTATCTGTTTCAAATAGTTGGAGTACAAACCGTTCACAACTACATACAGTTACCCTGTCATATGCGAAGACATTACTTGAATACATTTGTAGAGCATGTGAGACAAAATTAAATATACCAAAAGCATCGATATATGACATTGAACAATTCAATGACAAGGTAGCCAGTGTCGAACTAAATAATGCCTGTACTGGCGATATTTTGCAGTCCATGATGTCACTCAAAGCTAAAATGTATCGTCGAACAGAGTGGTGGTTTGTCCAAAGAACGAACACCAGAGATCCAGATAAGCTTTCGTGTCAAATCATATTTACCCCCTTAAATAAATCTATAATGCTGGTTTTGATTTTTTTAAAAGGGTAATTGTTATAGTTTTATTTCTTTTTAATCAAAAACATGCATTTTTGTACTAGAATTGTAAATTTTCAATGCTGATTATTACTCCTAATGCTGATTTCCTATATGTTTTTCCTAAAATACCCCCAAAAATTGCTCATCTGGAGCTCTGTAACACAATGTAAACCCGTATCGTTAACGTTCATAGGATATGTTTTCAATTCCTCTCTTAAATTAGGTTATATTTTGGATGATACATGTCAGCAGTACATATATAAATGTACTCGTATGTGCGTATATTACTGAGCCAGATTATACACATATCTTAAAAGTTTTAACAAAAACATTATTAAACTTGTCTCAATTTATTGACAGCTTTGTAATGTTTAGAAAGTATAGATTTATGCATGTCACTATATACATATATATATATATATATACTTTTATATAGATCTGTTTACTCAAACGTTTACGTATTAACTAATATTTTCTTTTACAGAACTTCGAGAAGCAATCGATATCGAAGATACAGAACCTCTAGAAACCACAAACGAATCAACTGATAGTAGTGATTATGCAGATAAAACAGAAACAAAACGTGAAGAAGCCAGAAGTTTGCATAAAGAACTAAGACCACCATTATATGCAGCAGAGTGGGGACCGAGTGAAATACTTACTGAATTTGGATTAGCTGTGCTAAGCCACAAAGATGGGGACATTGAAATAAATGACGGACGACTGGAAGTGCTGTTTGAAATTGTGGATCATGAAAAGTTTAAGGATGCAAGCATTGCATACACACTGCTTACACTAGACGAGATGGACGATAAGGGTGAAAATGATCATGGCGAATTTGTTTTCTTTCAACAGAAGGGTAATACCATAACGGCGGTACGTGATATGGATGCTGGAGAATTTAAGATGAAAATCAGCCATATCGTTCGACAAGGTAAATTTACACACTTGGATCATATTTAATAGATTATGAAATCATTCAAAACTGTCAGCGTTCTGATATTCCCGTATACTGCTGTTCAGCGCTGATAACCGCAATTATGAACCCTGTAAATAAATACTGAAAAGGGGATCGCTTGGAAAGAACACAAACAAAAGAGAAAAGTAGAAGACTCGTTTTTATTGAGTCTGTTCATGACAGGTAATATATTCCGCAATACATCTTCGCCCTTTAGCACCGGCGTAAGCGGTATTCTATTTTTAAGCCACAAAAGCTCGACTACCTTATTGGCCCGCGATTAATAAAAATTGCTGCACCTCATATTACAGATAATATTACTTATATATGTAATCAAAGTATAAAGATTGCAGTATTTCCAGATAAATGGAAAGAAGGTAAAGTAGCCCCTCTTCATAAAAGTGGGTCAAAAGATGACGTCAATAACTATAGGCCTATCTCAGTCCTTCCTATTCTCTCTAAAATTTTAGAAAAACATGTACACGACTCTTTAATGGAATTTCTTATTTTGTACAAATTATTTCACAAAACTCAGTCTGGCTTTAGGCCTAACCATTCATGTGAGACTGCCTTATTAGGAATGATAAGCAAATGGCTTGAAGCAATTAATAATGGTCTTTTAATTGGAGTAGTTATGATTGACTTTAAAAAGGCGTTTGACCTTGAGGACCATAATATTCTTTTAAAAAGTCTGAAACTCTACAAACTGTCAGATGAAACTATATCATGGTTTTCCTCATACTACAAAGAGTATCGGTCAACAATACTATATCTGAAGATGAAATTATTACAAATGGAGTTCCACAAGGCTCAATCCTGGGCCCTCTATTCTTTTTATTGTTCATAAATGACCTACCGCTTTATACTGATCAAATACATACTGATCTGTATGCAGATGATACTACCCTTTTTGATATTGGAGTTTCACGCTCTACAATTGAGAATAACTTACAAATAGCATTAGACAATTTAGCAAATTGGTGCAAATGCAATGGTATGCTAATAAATACTTCAAAGACAAAAGTAATGCTTATAACTACTCACCAAAAGAGAGCTTGTATGACTACTGACAACTTATATTTGTATTTACAATGATAGTCTGAATACAATAGCTAAAGACAAAATACTTGGTGTTTTTATAGACAATAACTTGACATGGACTTCTCATACAAATTAAATTTGCAAAATAATGACAACCAATTTATGGCTATTGTCGCGAATAAAGGAATATCTTTCTATTGATCATAGTACCAAATTTTATAAAACTTACATTCAACCCCATATAGATTATTGTAATATTGTATGGGGAGGTGCATCACAAATACACCTAGATAGAATTTACCGTCTACAAAAACGTGCATGTAAGATAATATTGGACTATAATGTTGAGGATGTAGTAGAAAGCATGCAAGAATTAAAAATATTAACAGTATTTGACCGATTATATCTGCGAAAAGCAAAGTTTATGTTTAAAGTATACAGATCTGAAACTCCTCAGTATGTAAATGAAATGTTCAGACGTCGAATAGCAAATGAAAAATTACCTGTTTTGAGATCAGAAACAGCCCATAATTTTATCCCCACACAACCAAAGAAAGAAATATTCAAGCAAAGTGTTACATATTCTGGACCAGTCATTTGGAATAGCTTGACAGACAGCTTAAAAAGCTTGAAAACAGTTGATTCTTTTCATTGTAACTTCATAAAATGGATAAAACAAACCTCATAAAGTTATTTATGTATTACTAAAAACATCTAGACTGATATTAAAGATTGCGAATAATATATCTAAATCTGAAATTATTTGAGTTCAGAATATTTAATTTTCGGTTTGAACATTTTGTAAATAAAATACAAGAGAATATAGGGGAGTTACATATGTACATCAGACAGTATGATTGTATGTAAGTACGTTGGAAAGTGTTAGCATTTAGCTTTGTTTGATTTTTTTTGTGTGCATGTTTTATGTTTCTTAATTATTATTATTATTATTTGTGAGTTTGAGTAATTTGAAATCTAATGAGCAGGCCTGTGGACAGAAGCTGAATGGGAGGTGGCTGCTGATATCTTAATTATTCTCTTATTCATTATGTTTAAGGGGCGTCCGTGGCCGAGTGGTCTTGACTTGAAATCACTTGCCCCTCACCGCTGTAGGTTCGATCCCTCAGGGGCCTAGGAATCTTTATGTGAGGAAGCTTTCCAGCTGGCTTGCGGAACGTCGGTGGTTCTACCCAGGTGCCCGCCCGTGCACGAAAATTGCCCGGATGGGCACCTCGGGTCTTCCTCCACCAATGGAAGCTGGAAAGTCGCCATATGACCTTAGCTGTTGGTGCGACTATAAAATCCAATTCAATCAATCACTATGTTTAACCAATTTGCGCCACATGGAATATTAGTTTTGTAACTAAATGTGTATTACCCTCTGTAAATAAAGTCTACTATTATTATTATTAAGTCACTGAGTACTTGATTTGTGGATTTCTATGCGTTTGTTGTTTATATGTATATATACATACATGCTCATTTATGTTTATACTTATATTGCCTGTTTATGTTGCCTTGTTTGTTAGAGAATATAACCTGGTAGGGATATCTTTATTGACACTGTCCCGTTTTATTGGGATGAAGTAGGATAAGAGTGAGGTTTGGTGCACTCTAGAACCTGGTTTAAACCTCCAGAGGCCTTTTTTGCCACTGACCTTTTCAAGGCGGTAGCCCTATTGTCAACCATTTTACACGTGTGATGTCATATCGTGCCTTTTATTCGTCTTTGTTGCTGTTGTTTGTTTCTGTGTGTGTTTGCGGTTGACTGTCGTTCTTGAATACTACTTTTCCTTTTCGATTTTTATGTCTATATTTGTTGTTGTTGTTGTTTGTTTCTGTGCGTGTTTGTGGTTGACTGACCATCAATGCTCCATTTCCTGTTCGATGTTTATATCTTCTTTTAGTATCAGACTATTTTGTGTTGTTGCAATAGCCACTTACACCGCAGAGGACACACTCATTTGTTGGAATAACCACTTACACCGCAGAGGACACACTCATTTGTTGCAATAACCACTTACACCGCAGAGGACACACTCATTTGTTGCAATAACCACTTACACCGCAGAGGACACACTCATTTGTTGCAATAACCATTTACACCGCAGAGGACACACTCATTTGTTGCAATAACCACTTACACCGCAGAGGACACACTCATTTGTTGCAATAACCACTTACACCGCAGAGGACACACCACTTACACCGCAGAGGACACACTCATTTGTTGCAATAACCACTTACACCGCAGAGGACACACTCATTTGTTGCAATAACCACTTACACCGCAGAGGACACACTCATTTGTTGCAATAACCACTTACACCGCAGAGGACACACTCATTTGTTGCAATAACCACTTACACCGCAGAGGACACACTCATTTGTTGGAATAACCACTTACACCGAAGAGGACACACTCATTTGTTGGAATAACCACTTAAACCGCAGAGGACACACTCATTTGTTGCAATAACCACTTACACCGCAGAGTACACACTCATTACCACTTACACCGCAGAGGACACACTCATTACCACTTACACCGCAGAAGACACACTCATTACCACTTACACCGCAGAGGAAACACTCATTACCACTTACACCGCAGAGGACACACTCATGACCACTAACACCGCAGAGGACACACTCATTACCACTTACACCGCAGACGACACACTCATTACCACTTACACCGCAGACGACACACTCATTACCACTTACACCGCAGACGACACACTCATAACCACTTACACCGCAGACGACACACTCATTACCACTTACACCGCAGACGACACACTCATTACCACTTACACCGCAGACGACACACTCATTACCACTTACACCGCAGACGACACACTCATTACCACTTACACCGCAGACGACACACTCATTACCACTTACACCGCAGACGACACACTCATAACCACTTACACCGCAGACGACACACTCATTACCACTTACACCGCAGACGACACACTCATTACCACTTACACCGCAGACGACACACTCATTACCACTTACACCGCAGACGACACACTCATAACCACTTACACCGCAGACGACACACTCATTACCACTTACACCGCAGACGACACACTCATTACCACTTACACCGCAGACGACACACTAATAACCACTTACACCGCAGACGACACACTCATTACCACTTACACCGCAGACGACACACTCATTACCACTTACACCGCAGACGACACACTCATTACCACTTACACCAGACGACACACTCATTACCACGTACACCGCAGACGACACACTCATTACCACTTACACGGCAGACGACACACTCATTACCACTTACACCGCAGACGACACACTCATTACCACTTATACCGTAGACGACACACTCATTTGTTGGAATTATGATGCTGTATTAATCTTTCACGCGCAATTGCTGCATTACCCATTTTTATTTCGGGATGGAGATAACTTCCACAATGATGAATAACTATTCATAATATTGAACGTTGTGAATAACTATTCATAACACTGAACGTTGGAATCGCTCATCTGTTTTTGTTTTTTAAATTGCTATAGGACAAGAGAGAAATATTTGCAATTACCGCTTGCACTGCGTTACAAATGATGATGACGACGACCACGACGATGGCGATGATAATGATTTAGAGGAAGATATATATATACAACGAGTACAGAGTAAGTTGTAAAACAATCACCAATTATAAGTTTCGTTTTCAACGATAACAAGAAATATCTTCATCTTACACATATTATAGAAGAAAGCTCTACAGATGACACAGCTGTGTATCCTTGCGTATATTGATGCAATGGTTGAAGAAGGAACCGCACTTCTCGATTCTTGTATGATTCCACCGTCTTAACCACTGACGAGGTTTCAAAATTGCCTGACATACTGGTGCAATCAAACCTGGATTTAGAGATTGCTCAAGAGAAAGACCACTATGAGTGTCGCCTAAAAGAGGTGGTCTCTTATTACGTTTTCTAACATTGTTCGACTTCTTTCAAATGTTTAGTGAGGGTTTTACTGTATTTCCAACTTTATTTAAAAAAAAAAATAAAGCAACACAAAAACAAATTTCCAGAATATATAACTGCTGTGTTCACTTCTTTCAGCGCCACGTCTTGTTGCTCCAGAATTTGATGGCGTCGACGAGCTTAGACACTGTAAGAAAATATATTGCTTTATTTAAATAAACAAGTAGAAGTAGACTAGTATGTGTCTAGGATATTCGAACAATCCAGGACTATACAAAACACGTTGAATCATGTATACGGCACATACCGATAGGCTTTACTGTTTAACCCTTAACCCACTATATATATATAAAATGGACTGTTCTTTCTTTGAGTTAAGATTTTTCATTTGTTTTGCATTGCGTTTTACTTCATTTTCAACACATGCAAGGTTATATATGAATGTCGATTTTTTTTTGTGGTGGAGGCAGACCACCCACTTTTCCTGTGTAGAACCAGTACTGTAAACCTCCCGCCATCCGTAAGAGTCGGCACTTACTCACGATTCGAGCTCCCAGTGGGATTCGAACGCGCAGCGATGAGAGGCGAAGGTTTACAGCGCAACGTCGTTAACCTTTCGGCCACGGATACGCTTTGAATTAAGACCATTAATTCAAACATATTTTATAGCCAATATAATTATAATCGCAAAAGGGTTGGGCTACAAGTTCTAACAACATTAGTTAATGCCCTTCCCGACAAAATAGTATACAAAAAAAGTTAGACAATACTACATAGGTAAATATACATATTTATTAACTGGCACATAATATCATGATCAGCGAAAAGGTAGCGAGAAAGAAAAACTTCGAACTAGTGAAAGAAAAAGAAGCATAGAGAGTGTGATAGAGAAGAGTCAATCAGCATGAGTTGCAAAAAAACTCTGTGTTTCTCTTATGTACATTTGCACTGCTTCGAAGAGAATTGATTTTCTTCATCTGACAAGTGTTCGCGACCAAAAAGTATTGTATTTAAATTTAATGGTGAAATGTACTAGTTCACTGAAACAAACGAAGCCGTTGAGTACGAAATAAGTTACAGTTGAAAAAAAAGTTCAGCTTTTGAAGACCATTCCATTTATATGACAAAGGGGTGTTTTGAGGGGAAATGACTGATCAGGCTATTATAGTCGCGATAAGCGGGTTAAGGGTTGAAGGCCCATGTAATGTCATTATCTTGATAAGAAGCTCGTTAAAAAAAGGACAAAACTGTGCTGTTGTTGACTTTTTAATCACAGTACACGTTGTAACATGGCATTCATAAATGTTGAAGTTCCGCTTTGAAAATTTGGCAAAAACATCTAATGTAGCCATGTACCATTCGCTTTAATCCGAGCCTTCTCTGACCTTACCAGCCCTTTTTACGATTTTGATATTTCATCTGGCTGTGCCACAAAAAAAGGATTCAGAGTCAGAGAAGGCTCGGATTACATTCGATTAAAATCAGCTTAGAGAGTATAACCTGGCGGTGGATTTCTTTATTTACACTGTCCCGTTTATTAGGATGACAATAGTGTAACAATGAGGTTTGGTGCCCCCTAGAACCTGGTTTAAACACCCAACGGCGTTTTTTGCCACTGACCGTTCCAAGGCGTAGCACTATTGTCAACCCTTTTGTGTTTGTGATGTCTTATCTTGCCTTTCATTCATCTTTAAAGTTGACCTTTGTTTCTGTGTGTGTTTGTGGTTGACTGTCGTCCTTGAATGCTACTTTTCATGTTCGATTTTTATATCTACTTTTATTATACATTCCAGAGTTGCGTTTCTTGTTACCTTTTGTATAGATGGAGGGAGATCTGTTTGGGAAATGTTTATTTCTTAATCATCATTAAGAAGTGATCCAAGTGTCAATATGTCACACACATCACAAGGACAATTATTATATTAGTATATACACTCAAGTGATATGAAAACGCAACACGGGAATTTCCGCTATATATTGTATGTACAATATGCTGCTTTTAATCGAATGGTACATGGCTACGTAAGACCTTTCCTTTTGGAAAAAATACTAAAACAACAAATAATACAGCAAATAGTATTCCTTCAATGTTTCATTATTCACAGAGTACGCGTTTGGCTCAATCATGTGAGCAAACTTAGGATGCAACATTTTGCAAACTATTTACGTTAAATACAGTACTGAACTAGCTCAATTTTTCAAAGAGCTACTTCAACAAGTTCTTGTTACAAAGTGTAGTGTGATTAAAACGTCTACAACATCACAGTTGTGTCCTTTCTCTAGTTAACTGCAACTTTCTTTTTAAAAAACATCTTGGGATTTCTTTGGAATATTATGTGCAATTAAGTGTGCAGTATATACAATATATAGCGGAAATTCCCGTGTTGCGTTTTCATATCACTTGAGTATATATATATATATATATATTTTAAAACAAAATGGATGACTTTAATCAGAGTCATTTGAATTGAATCTCGTCGCAGAAAAGGCAACTACATTTTCTAAAAACGTTAAAAGATAGTTTGGAAGCACGTGCATCTATATTATTCATTATATCGCAGTTTTACAAGAGGCAATAGAGAAAGAGAACATAGATAATCTAAAGAGGGCGATAGAGTGGGTGAAATGGAAGGGATGGGAACGCCTACTGAACCCGGATTTTCTTGTGGCACGGTACATTATATGGAAAATAAACCACCATCGGTGTCTTATACAAAAAGTAAGTCTCCTACAAAACTCTGCTATGGATAAGGTCTTACATCTTTTACAGTGTATACGTAATATATGTTACAATATTAAAAGGTGACTGAAAGGGAGAGGTGGGCAATATCATAAACAGGTCGACATTTCCCAGTTACATGGTTATTCTATGCTACTAAAATGAGAAAAATTATCCTATGAAAAGCAATGGTGCAGCACCCAAACGTAAAAGCACAGTAGGTCCGCACTGTACTAAACACTAAGAGCAAGTTCATATTCAATGAAAAGGACAATACATGAAAAACGAGACATGAAAAGCTGACGAGTGGGTTAAGAATGTTTTAAGTAAAGTAGGATGGCTACTCCTTCAACTATGGTCTAGTAAAAAGAAAATGCAAATATCCGTCATTAATGATATCATTGACATTTTGTGTGTTGGCAACTATTTATCATGTTTTGTACGTTTCTTTACACAATGACTGTGATTATGTAATAAATTGTAGACCACTTTTGCATTTTCTGTTGGACGTTACACCACATGCGACATTATATTACATAACACAATTCAGGTCAAGGCACTAAAACAGAGTCGTATCGCTGAAATAAAGTCATACGCGCACCCTAGCCCCGAAATTCACGCAGTGATGAGGGGGACACTGTTGCTGCTGGGTAATTCGGAGAAAGAAACAAAGGTAAATAATTAGACACACATGAAAACAAGATATGAATGTCCTGTAGAAGTACACGACATGCAACTTGCCGCAAATACTTCAAAACAAACTAAAGCAAACATGCTAGATTAGTACAGGGTTAGCTGAAGCTAGATCAATGTATAGAAAACTGTATTGAATACGAAGTGCGACAGATATACGGACGCAATGTCAACATTTTAATACTGGTTAATGCATTTATTTCAACGATATGTCTTGATGTTGACAGTTTTTTCACTGTTTTCCTGGCAAACGTATTGAAACACATATAAATGACGCGGCGTTTTAACGTCAGATGATTTGATTTGCGACGTTTTATGCACTTTAATATAGACGCAACTTTCTGAACCAGTTAGATTTCATGATTTTTACCAAGAGCGACCTTTTTAACACTTACCATTCCAAGGCGGTAACACTACCGTCGATCCTTTTTTGAATATTGCTTCTATTTTTATTTGTAATGGTTGTTTGTTTTGCCTGCGTGTTAAGGTTGTCTGTGAAGGTTACATATCCTGTTCGACTTTTATACCTATATAGCTAAATTAAACTGTTTATATTCTGTTAAAATGGCATATGATGTAAAATGTATACAATTTGTAAATATGGCATAGCAGGTAATCTCTTCGGAACTATCAGCGACAATAACATATTGATACATACTCGTTATAAAGAAATATAAAAAGATCGGACAGGGAAAGTAGCATTCAAGGAGGACAGTCAACCACAAAACACAGAAACAAACACGCAAACAGACAAACAAGAAGGCAAAAGTAATAATAAATACAAACGACATCACAAACACAAACACAAAAGGGTTGACAATAGGGCTACCGCCTTGGACGGTCAGTGGCAAAGTAGGCCACTGGGGGTTTAAACCGTTTCTAGGGTGCACCAAACCTCACACTTACCCTACTGTCATCCCATTAAAACAGGACAGTGTAAATAAAGAAATCCCCACCATGATATAATCTCTAACCAACAAGGCAGCATCAATAGGCAATATAAGTAAAACACAAGTATGCTCGTGAAAATAGCCTAGAAAGCCACAATGAAGGTACTCAATGACTTGGCAGAAGCCAGAGCAACAAGAGAATAAACCATTAAGGGCACGACAAGAAAGATCATAGACAAACATCAAACGCAACCGTCCCAATGGGCTTTAGGTAGGTGTCATTACAGGGTCCACAACCTGTCCGGTCATCGTACAATTAAGGAGGAAAGCATAGTGGCGAACTTTAAAAGGGTCCACCACCAAGCATGCAGTACGTTGCAAAAGATAGGGTCATAACCTCTTTTGATAAACTTTTTAACAAGTTTAACAAATATAGTATGAAAGTGATCATGACCAAGAATCTTACGAAGTTTATACATCACATCACCATAGAGGTCAGGTTGTGATAGTCCTTGTCGCAGAAGAGTCCTTAAATTACTTTTATATTTGGAAAGAAGATCCGGGTTACGATAATAAAATGTTGCAAAGGTTTTACGAAGTTTATGGTAACGGTAACCCTGATTGAGTAGCTTTTTAGTTATACAAATATTACGAATATTAAAGTCCTCAACTCGAGTACAAGCTCTTGAAAAACGAATAAATTGAGATACATACACCCCATAAGAAGTTGCTCGGGGAACATCCCCATCCAAGTGGGGGATAATTAACAATGTCAAAATTAAAATCATCTCTCTTGTCATAGATTTTGTTAATTATTTCACCATTTTCAATCGAGAGATCCAAATCAAGAAAAGAATCGTTATTATCAGATATATTGGCGTTGTTAAGCTGAAGTTCTTTAGGATAAATATAATTAATAAGATGTCTTGAGTTTTAGCTTGAACTATCAGAGTAATGATTGCTCTTGCTAAGGACCCCAAACTAAACTTGCATACGTTTTTTGTTTTTACTCCTGTAGAATTATTCAAAGTTTTTGCAAAGGCTATATTTATTTATATATACATATTACAACGTCTCTAAAACAGTTTAACTTAACCGCTGAAAGTGTTCCCATTCGATCCGTAGGCATGGAAGAATGTTCAGGTTCTAATCGGAAAGACGGGCAAAATGTCGATAAAGCGTCGCATAGAGGAGATGAATGTGGACTGTCTGAACGACAATATCGTCAAGCGTGCGCATGCTCTGTTGCAAGGAATAAATGTTGACGATATATATAAAATCAGTCCCGGAGCCGTAACTTTCTATTCGTGGGTAAGTTTGCGACGGAAACTCTTCTTATATCGAGTTATAATTTGTTTAATTCTTCTTTAAAAATCGATATTGCATAACAGCCCTGTCAACTTGTGAACAGTTTTAAAAACGTTCCATTTCCATTTTAATTGTTTCTTTTTAGTTTTTCCCAAACAAGTCATGCAGTTTAATGTAATATTGTTCTTAACATTGTACATGTTATAACAACCATGGATATTCATGGATTCACACGCGCGAGTTCACTTAAATAAATACTGAAAAGGTGATCCCTTGGAAGCAACAGACACAAACAAGAGAGAAAAGTAGCAGACTGTTTTATTACTATAAGATGCAACACCTCTCACTCCTCCTAGCGGCTTAAGCGATATTCTACTTTAAAGCAACGCCAAAGGACCCCAAAGGACCAGTAAATAATAACACTACTGATGGCTTTGCTTATGTCAGGACATGAGTCATAGTTTCAACAGGAACAAAGCAATATAGGTCATTCTTAAGAAGCAAGGCCATTATGAAATATTATCTATTTGTGGCCGTACTGTACCAAGGCCAAGAGATGATAATTAATAAAGAGACTTTATAATACACAATACACTATATTAAAGACATTTTCTATATTTTTTTCTGCAAAACAGATTTTCTTTAAACCTTTTGTACAGTAAGTCTGATATATATATAGACAGAAAAGGCAAAAATAATGGTAGGTCACCATGATTGTTAAAATTTTAAAAAATAATTTGTAATGCCACCGTCATGTCAATCTGTCTAAAAAGTTGACATGGCCATGAAATAGCTAAATAAGACATTTTTGACGTCTAATCATTTATTCATTGGTCACAATTCTGCTAAAATTGTATTAAAGTAAAGAACATTTAATTACAATAACATTTAAAGCTCATCTTTATTTAAAACCTATATTTTTTTACAAAATCTGTTGAGATCATTATCACAATTTATGTACAAATTAGCCCATAATGATACAATTTCCTTTTTTTTTTTGTATGTTCCCAATAATAGAATTTTTTTAACTTTCTAAGCATATTAGTAAACGAATTTGAAACCCTACCACTATGCTAAAAGGCCAAGTTTTGTATGAAATTATATAGAAATGGTATATTTTCCTTTTTTGTTATGTTCCTAATAACAGAATTTGTTCAAACTTCCTAGGCACTTATATGAACATATAATTAGACAATTTATTCAATTAAATATATAGGTCACCATGCATATTGATTTTATATTGGTTTATGGAACCGTACCATTATGCTTAACTTTTTTAATTTTGTTGTAATTTTTACAAAATGCTATATTTTCCCTATTTTATGTATCTAATAATAGGTCTTTATTTAAATAAAGACATTAAAAAACAAAACAAAAAAAACAAAACAAAAAAAAAAGACAAAATGTACAACTAGACATCAAAAGCAACATTCCTGTAAATTTGTAGGAAAATCCATCCAAAAGTTTTAGAAAAGAAGTTGCCCAAAAAAGTTGCGCATGGAAAACTACAGCAAATGCCTTTAACCCGAGCCTTCAGAGAAGTGTGCAAAGCCTTTTAAATGATTCGGATATCTTAATATAGCTTTGTTAATAGCTTTGTTAAATACCAATTTTTTTTTTACATCAGGGAAGGCTCGGATAAATAGTATATACTCTTAAATGCATGTTTAAATGACAGTTTTAACTCCCGCCAAATATTATGAATTCCTCGATATGACTTTTTTCTGATATTTTGCGGTGTTAGTTTCTATTCCACCTTACTGGCTAATCTAAGTCGTTGTTGTTATGCTTAATATAAAATTGGTGAATCTCAAAGCTATATATCGCTAAAATTCAATGGTTACGCAAGAAGGACTGCAGGAATGACCGAACCTACAATAGCAGAACTAGGCTTCATCAAGAATTCACACCCGTGCTTCATCCAGAATTCACACCCGTAGCATATACTAGTATACAAAAGTGGAAGTCGACTATATTACATTTACGTTCAAATTCATTTAAACACCCACTTCTCCACTTACCTTCTACAAAACCGAGCGTCGTCATGTATTCCTAAATAAAAATATAAAATATTTAAATATTTAATCTTTTTCCCTTTTTCCCCCCCCAGACAATTGGTATAGTAGAAGAGTTCGAAAGGAGACACAACCAGACATTGTCAACATCTGATATGAACTAGACACACACCTCTATCATACACGTACAGGAAGTAGCGCAATGGGTCTGGCGAGGGTCTGGCGTTCAAACGTTCAATGATATGTACTAAATAGTTCGATATTTTTTCAATAATGAATAGCTCAATGTTTTGGTTTGTTTCTATTTTTTTTTAATGTTTTTTATCTATACCATTTCTCGTTATAAGTGTATCTGTAAGAAAGCCTGATAAAAAGTTCGAGCAAAGGAGCTGTAGGAGTATTCGCCTTAGTATAAAAGTAGATATAAAGGTCGAACAGGAACTGAAGCATTCAAGGACGACAGTCACCACAAACACGCAAAGACAAACAACAGTTACAAAGATGAATAAAAGGCAAGATATGACACCACAAAAATAAAAGGGTTGACAATAGGGCTACCGCTTTGGAACGGTCAGTGGTAAAAAAATGCCGCTGAGGTTTTAAACCAGTTTCTAGAGTGCACCAAACCTCACGCTAAACCTATTATCATCCCAATAAAACGGGACAATGTAAATAAAGATATCCCCGTCAGGTTATATTCGCTAACCAACAATGCAGCATTAATAGGCAATTTAAGTATAACACATTTAACGACTTTGTTTATGTAATAGTACTTTGTATTTAGTACATGTAACTATTGCATGTACCTGCTGTATATATTTTGTATCCTCATGACCTTTTGGAATTTTGATGAATAAAAAATGTAATTATACGTGTTATTAAAATGTGTACATATGCTGTAAACAATTAAAATAAAATAGTTTAAACCAACATAATTATATTGTATTGTTATTGTTTATTTTATTTCGAGCTGCTCCAGAGTGAGACTTGGATACCCAGGAACCCAGCAATTGTTTTCTTCTCTTACTATTGGATATATTCCTATGGTTTTTAAACGTTCGTTGATGATGGACTCCGATACACGGGACCTCTCGGATTATGTGTCCATCTGACGGACGAGGCTAGGGAAGTGTACACACCGAAGTAACGCCATGAGTATCCTATACACGGGACCTCCCGGAGTATGTGTCCATCTGACGGACGAGGCTAGGGAAGTGTACACACCGAAGTAACGCCATGAGTATCCCAGTGAGGCTCGAACCCGGGATCGCCTGATTCAGAGTCGAACGTGCTATCCACTCGGCCATCGAGGTCCAAAAACCTAAAGAAATTAGATTATAAGTAGCATGGTCATTTTTGACACCAATTACTAATGCAGTGTATGCTACTCAAAGCTGGCTAAGCACCAATATTTCAATTCGGCATTTTACGGTGACTGATTTTATCAGCAGCATAAAACTCAACAATTAAGTTTGTTTTACGATTAATTATGTGAAATGTATTATTTTATTGTCAACATTTGATTAGAAAACAATTGTTTTTGTATTTTTGCATGTCATCCCACAAAATAGAGTTTTGCGTCTGGGTTACACATTAAGGCGAAACAGGTTTGTTGCTTAGCAAACCTGAGTAGTATATTACTTACTCATGACTTGAAAATAATCACACAGATTTCTTGATTCACATTCACTTGACATACGAGTTTTTACCTGAACTATTTATATAGGTCAGTTCTTCACTATTTATATAGGTCAGTTCTTCACTTTCGGTTCATTCCTCAGAGCAAAACATATGAAGGATGTTGTATAGGCCATCTAATTGTTCAGTGCCATGTTGATAACTGTCACGGGAATGTATACTGTTCTGTACATGTTTAATGACGAAACAATGTAATAGTTTAAAAATGAGAACACAGCATCCTATAGAAACCACGGAACGTAAATGCCACAGCGAGTAAGTCCGCACTGTACCACAAAGTAAAAATTCAATCGTCATTGAACGGGACCATACACAACATGAATTAAGAGTGGTGACGAGGCGGTTACCGACTTGGAACGGCCAGTTGGAAATAAGGCCTATATACGGGTTAGTTTATAAATCGATTGTATGGTACACAACCTCGCTATTTTCCTGTCTGTAGCGCCCAAATGTAAATAAAAGGATATCCCATGAAAAGGAAATCTCTAACGCTATAGTCAACGTCCAGAGAAATAAGCACTCGATAAACTGTAATGTTGTTGTAAAGATATATAAAAATAAAATAAAAATAGAAACACCTGAGAGTTAATATAAAGTGCCCCTCACGACCCTAGTACCAGGTCTTTTTATATTTCTTTCTACTTTAAAGCGTTAACGTTGTTGTAATCATTCTCTTATGGAGCAAAGCAACCATCTGCCATAGTTCAGCATAAAGGGATCGTTCAAGATTATTTCAACAGACGCATACTCTCAAGCTTTTTACGCAGCTCATCTCCCATAAGCGGCAGTCCTAGTTTCTCACCACGACAAGATGATTTATTAAACTGTCTGCGTAGAGATCTAGTTATCCCCTTAGCGCAATTACCTACTATTTTTATCTACTTGTCTCCAGTATTTGACGCTCAGAATGGAAGGAGGAGACGATGAGACAGATAAAGAACAGTATCAAGTGTGTGAGAGAGAGAGAGAGGTGTGTATATGATCAGCACGAAGTATAACCATGATCACACATAAGACATGAATTGTTGTTACATTAAATTAGCCTGAGAAAGACATAATATAATATTGTTACAGTACCATCGTCTCCCGTTTCTTGATTTCTCCAAACCATTCTACTCCGACAGCATAAGTAATGGTAGCTATGGACTTTCAATTTTATGTCATTATTTAAAACCAGTACTACAGCAAAGATCGTTTCTAGATTCTCGTCAAACTGCTCATAAGTTTTCTTGGGTGTTTGATTTGACCAGTTAAACTTGATTTATCGATCACAATCTGTACGATGTTTACGCTGTTTCACCATTGGTCTGGCTATCATGCAGGGATTCTCTCTACTGTGAATGCTCATCATCAACATTAACCCTGGATATCAGCAGAACTGTGGTTAACAGATTTCAACCCAATCTCTACCCAGAGTTGTCGTTCCTTGTATATATATGTAATGGGCCTCTGGGAGAGATTGCTTTCAACCTGTCTGATATGTAACATATATATGTTGTGTTCTATTTGTCACTCACAAATCGCTCTTGCTTAATTTATTTTGTCAAACATTGTTCTTTCTTTCTTTCTTTCTTTCTCTCTTTCGTTCGTTCGTTCGTTCGTTCGTTCTTTCTTTCTTTGAGTGATTAAATGAGTATATTCAATATCAAGTCAATCTGGTTATACCTGCAAATAGCGCTTTGAACAAGCTCAGTGACGTACTGAGAAGGGTTTAAGCTAATGCTAGTAGAACTTGTTACCCAACCCATTTGTCATTATAATATTTCTATCGTATGCATACATATGTTGATAATACTCTGTATAATGTTGGCAATAAAATATGTTTAAATCAGTGCCTAACAGTTGTAAATATTTACATCGCAGACGACTTTTAACAGCTGGCAGTTATTGTTTCCATAATGACACAATTGATGCAATTATTTTTTTAAAGCTTTTTATGTGGATACGATATATTTCGAAACATATGACATGATGACTGGGCGTTCATACTCATATTATGTGAGAGAATTGTTAAACCTTACTAGTTTGAGTACTAGTATTCATTTAAACTATTTTTACGAAATGTTCCTGGTAATGGAAGCTGCTTTTTTTATTACCTTAGTTTAACCTTTGGTGATAATTTGCATCACTACCTTGCAATACAGACAAACCGAGACACACATGTCTACCACATTCAGTATGTCCACCAATTTTCTTATCTACAACTGGTGTCAGTAGGAAAAAACTGATTATAATTTTATATTATATCAATGACACCAACAATGTATATGAACAATAGGTTATTTAAAGATGGGTAAGAAAAAACAAACGTGTATTTTCTTACTGCGATGTCTGCTGTTAAACTTCACCCTGATCTACTTTTAAAATATAAAAGTCATTTAAGAACTCCTCTGCGGCAAGGCCTAGCACAACCTTACCTCTCTGGTGATGTGATTTACACCTCGTAAGATCCTTGGTCATGCTCACTTTCATACAATCGTTATGTTATTATAAACTGTAAAACGTTTATCAAAAGAGGTTATGACGGTTTGACCCTATCATTTTGTAACGCACTACATGCTTAGTGATTAATGAAACTATGCTCTCCTCTTTGATTGTGCGATGACCGGACAGACAGTGGACCCTGTGATGACGTCTACCTAAATCCTCAAAGGATGGTAGCGTCTGATGTTTGTCATAAATCTTGTCTTTTCGTAGCCTTGATGGTGTGTTCTCTTGTTGCTGTGGCTTATGCCAAGTCACTGAGTACTTGCATTGTGGCTTTCTAGGCTTCTTTTTCTTTATATTCATATATACAAGATTGTCTGTGTTCTATTGACTATTAATGCTGACGTGTTTGTAATTTAATTACTACGCATCCGAACTCCTAACTGTATTTTATTCACTGATAAAACATAGGTATATATTTCTTATTTCTTAAATATAACATGTGTTTTCATGGTGGTAATCCAGGGGTAATTATACCACATTCAGTATGTCCACTACATTCAGTATGTCTACCACATTCAGAATGTCCACTACATTCAGTATGTCCACTACATCCAGTATGTCCACTACATCCAGTATGTCCACTACATTCAGTATGTCTACCACATTCAGTATGTCCACTACATTCGGTATGTACATTATGTCTACCACATTCAGTATGTCTACCACATTCAGTATGTCCGCTACATTCAGCATGTCTACCACATTCAGTATGTCCACCACATTCAGTATGTCCACTACATTCAGAATGTCCACTACATTCAGTATGTACAGTATGTCTACCACATTCAGTATGTCCACTACATGCAGTATGTCTACCACATTCAGTATGTCTACCATATTCAGTATGTCCACTAATTCAGTATGTCTACCACATTCGGTATGTCCGCTACATTCAGTATGTCTACCACATTCAGTATGTCCACTACATTCAGTATGTACAGGATGTCTTCCATATTCAGTATGTCCACTACATTCAGTATGTCTACCACATTCGGTATGTCCGTTACATTCAGTATGTCTACCACATTCAGTATGTCCACTACATTCAGAATGTTTACCACATTCAGTATGTCCGCTACATTCAGTATGTCTACCACATCCAGTATGTCCACTACATTCAGTATGTCTACTACATTCAGTATGTCCGCTACATTCAGTACGCTACCACATTGAGTATGTCCACTACATTGAGCATGTCTACCACATTCAGTATGTCCAATACATTCAGTATGTACAGTATGTCTACCACATTCAGTATGTCCACTACATTCAGTAGGTCTACCACATTCAGTATGTCCGCTACATTCAGTATGTCTACCACATTGAGTATGTCCACTGTTTTCATGGTGGTAATCCAGGGGTAATTATACTACATTCAGTATGTCCACTACTATCGGTATGTCCACTACATTCAGTATGTACAGTATGTCTACCACATTCAGTATGTCCACTACATTCAGTATGTCTACCACATTCAGTATGCCTACCATATTCAGTATGTCCGCTACATTTAGTATGTCTACCACATTCAGTATGTCCACTACATTCAGTATGTCTACCACATTCGGTATGTCTGTTACATTCGGTATGTCTACCACATTCAGTATGTCCACTACATTCAGAATGACTACCACATTCAGTATGTCCACTAAATACAGTATGTCCGCTACATTCAGTACGCTACCACATTCAGTATGTCTACCATATTAAGTATGTCCACTAATTCAGTATTTGTACCACAATCGCTATGTCCGCTACATTCAGTATATCTACCACATTCAGTATGTCTACCACATTCAGTATGTCCACTACATTCAGTATGTCTACCACATTCGGTATGTCCGCTACACTCAGTATGTCTACCAGATCCAGTATGTCCACTACATTCAGAATGTCTACCACGTTCAGTATGTCCACTACATTCAGTATGTCTACCACATTCAGTATGTCCATTACATTCAGTATGTCCGCTACATTCAGTACGCTACCACATTGAGTATGTCCACTACATTGAGTATGTCTACCACATTGAGTATGTGCGCTACATTCAGTATGTCTACCACATTCAGTATGTCCACTACATTCAGTATGTCCTCCACATTCAGTATGTCTACAGCATTTGTCCGCTACATTCAGTATGTCTACCACATTCAGTATGTCTACCACATCTGTCCGCTACATTCAGTATGTCGACCACATTCAGTATGTCTACCTGATTCAGTATGTCCACTACTTTCAGTATGTCTACCACATACAGTATGTACACAACATTCAGTATGTCGGCTACATTCAGTATGTCTGCCACATTCAGTATGTTCGCCACATTCAGTATGTCTACCACATTCAATATGTCCACTACATTCAGTATGTCCGCGTATCCGCTACATTCAGTATGTCTACCACATTCAGTATGTCCACTACATTCAGTATGTCTACCACATTCAGTATGTTTCAGTGTGTCCACTACATTCAGTATGTCCACTACATTCAGTATGTCTACTACATTCAGTATGTCTACCACATTCAGTATGTCCGCTACATTCAGTATGTCCACTACATTCAGTATGTTTCAGTATGTCCACTACATTCATTATGTCTACCACATTCGGTATGTCCGCTACATTCAGTATGTCTACCACATGCAGTATTTCCACTACATTCAGTATGTCTACCACATGCAGTATGTCTACCACATTCAGTATGTCTACCACATTTGGTATGTCTGCTACATTCAGTATGTCTACCACATGCAGTATGTCCACTACATTCAGTATGTCTACCACATTCAGTATGTCTACCACATTCAGTATATTTCAGTATGTCCACTACATTCAGTATGTCCGCTACATTCAGTATGTCTGCCACATTCAATATGTCCGCTACATTCAGTATGTCCACTACACTCAGTTTGTCCACTGCATTCAGTATGTCCACCACATTCAGTATGTCTACCACATTCAGTATGTCCGATACATTACATTCAGTATGTCTACCACATTCAGTATGTCCACTAAATTCAGTATGTCTACCACATTGAGTATGTCAGCTACATTCAGCATGTCCACTACATTCAGTATATCCGCTACATTCAGTATGTCTACCACATTCAGTATGTCCGATACATTCAGCATATCCGCTACATTCAGTATATCCGCTACATTCAGTATGTCTACCACATTCAGTATGTCCGATACATTACATTCAGTATGTCTACCACATTCAGTATGTCCACTACATTCAGTATGTCTACCACATTGAGTATGTCCGCTACATTCAGCATGTCCGCTACATTCAGTATGCCCATATGAATTTATTAGAAGTAGGAGGCTTTCAAACTCCCTCAATTTGTGAAATGGTTTGTCCATTACTGGCGTTGTTGCCTCCCACGAGCAGAACTATTGATTTGTATTTTCCTATACCAAGTATTGCATTTATCTGTTACATGACGGACCTTGTCGCCTCTGCTAGTTTTGACATGTTTCATCATAGGTATCTATGTCTATGTTTTCATATTGACCTTTGACTTCACCTCTTTTGAAGAGAATCACCAATGATAAGGGTACTGTTATGGAGTGCAAGTCTTTTATTGTAGTTAACTGACAACAGACCTGGTTTCGCCATTTGTGTCATGGAGGTCATGTTTGGCTGACCTGAACAACAGTTAATTTCTTAGGAGTGGATCCTTGCTGGCAGTCTGCACAAAGTCCAGAGATGTGTCATCAACAGTGACGTGCCTTGTTAATGAAGTACAGTTTAGGGTCTTGTGTGGAATTAGCTGCAAGAATCATAGCTCTTTTGGTGTGTACCTATACCATAGAGCTACGATGCTACCCTTTATAGATTGTTTTAGGTATCAGGATTGACCCCATCAAGAGAGGTTTCTGAAGAAATCAAGCAATGCCTGCATAAACAACCGCCATATTTCTATAGATTAAACCTTAAATACCACATGCATGAAACAGCTAACACAAATTGACAATGTTAAGGAAAGCTTCCGGTGTGTGTGTGGGCGGGGTTAAGTTTCCAAATAGGGAAATAAGACGTCACACGACGAGATTATTTCGAACGTAAACAATGAAAATGTGGGACCTCTAGCAGTGGTCTTCGAGCACTGACAATATCGGCGTGTCTTTCCTCTCTTTCGTAAGTCTTCTGCATGCAGTTGTGGTATTTAATGTTTGTTTTATTGAAATACGGTGGTTGTTTACGCAGGCATTGCTGGGTAGGAAGAGCCATGATTCTCACGTCTAGTGCGGAATCAACATAACTGAAGGACTTAGGGTTTGAACCTGTCTGGCATTCTTTTTCAACAGTAGCTAATACTGAATCTGTTTTGACACACAATACTTAGAGCTTGAAACTTTTTTTTTCTACGGTATATTGAAAATGGCATTCTCTTAACACTTGACATTCTTTTAATATATAGAAAAATAAGCTCATCTTAAGATTTATATCTGTGTCCTGTGTATCGGTCTATCCTCCGAGCACGTTAAAGAACCATAGGAATCTATTTGATAATAAGAGTAGGGCACGGTTCCTGGATTCCTATGTATCCTTCCCCTCTGTCTGGCGCGTCTCTAAATAAACTATACTGTAATCAACTATTGATGAGCCGTTAAACAACATTCAATTCTATTCAATTATTTCCTTACAATAAATCTAAATATTTATGAAATGAGGTCATACACAAGATTCATGGATACATTTATAATAAAGCTTTTATTTCATAAATTATACAAATATTCTGTGAAACAATAAATATTCATCATGATATTCAAACATGTAACGACAAAATATTGTACTATGAATACAATAGGTAATACCGTAACAAGAAGTCTCGTAAATCGCAATTATTGAAAGAATGCTTTAAACCATCCGAATATGACAGATACAAAACACTTTCATGGGTCAACTCATACTTAAACAGGGGTCTTTCAAAAACCATGGTTACGAATGCCAGCATTTATACTGTTCACCGACTGTCATCACTAAAAGCAAAATAACTCTATTTGCAGTTTGATGAAGAAATATGAAAATAATGAAAATGTCTTAATTTCAGACGACTTTCTAACAAACTTATAATTATGAGGCTAAACATACTTTTTAGCCACTTACAAGTGTATGTTTTTTGTGTGCGGCTAAACGCAGCACAATTTTAGATGTATTATTAATGGTGCAATATTCTTTCTTTCTTGAACTCTAACCTTATAATTATATTCCTTACAAAAACAGCTAAGGTAAGAAATTACTATTACGCATAACTTTCAAATTCGTAAATTCTGTTACAGATTTCCGAGAGATTGAAATATTCAGAAGGTGAAAATAAGGGCTGTTACTCTGACCTGTCCCAAGTCTTTATATGAAAAATCAAACTCTTTTACCGTAATTTAAATTTACTGTATCCGCAGCGGTGTTTTGAAAGAAGACACTTAAACAATATACCTAGCTGTACACATACTCAAACAAATAATTCAGACTACAACGTATTTCTATGCAGGGCTGAAGTCAGCTGAGCATCAACGCTAACCCCATCACTGAGTTGATCAGCAACCC
Source organism: Cyrtodaria siliqua (assembly GCA_037043455.1). Taxonomy (NCBI): domain Eukaryota; kingdom Metazoa; phylum Mollusca; class Bivalvia; order Adapedonta; family Hiatellidae; genus Cyrtodaria; species Cyrtodaria siliqua. The sequence goes on along the minus strand of JAWPHD010006150.1, from coordinate 25,353 downwards.
AAATGTGGAGGTGTCTTTTTACTGACAAGTGATCTGTCAAATTATTTTGATTATGTCATGAGAAAGTCATCAAATAGGAAAACAACATGTATCAGCAGTGACATGTTCTTCCTCAATTTTCTTGAAGGATCATGGAACTATTCATGCTAGAGCAGCTGTCTGAATATTGATTCCTTCACTTCACATTCATTAAATTGCCAATTACATGTAGTATTGTTCCCGCCTTATGACAGCAGTATCGCAGTGAATATCTGTTGAATAGCAGTATCGCAGTGAATATCATGAGAAGAAAGACTTTTTAGTGACGGCAGCGTATTCTAACATTCTTTTTTCAATTCCTCGTGCCACTTCAAGCATGGTTTTGTCTTTGCCAAAATAATCCAGGAAAGATCCGTCTGGTGTCACAAGGTACATGATGATGGTGTGATCAACCTGAAATACAGAAAGTAAAATACAGTAAGTAAAATACAGTAAGTAAAACACAGTAAATGAAAGTAAAATATAGCAAGTAAATTCAGTAAATGAAACTAAAATACAGCAAGTAAAATACAGTAAATAAACGTAAATTATAGCAATTAAAATACAGTAAATGAAAGTAAATTATAGCAATTAAAATACAGTAAATGAAACTAAAATATAGCAAGTAAAATACAGTAAATAAAAGTAAAATATAGCAATCCAACCCCCACTTCTCATACCCCCATCCAATCCCCTCTTCTCACACCCCATCCCACCCCCACTTCTCATACCTCATCCCACCCCCTCTTCTCTTACCCCATCACACCCCCTCTTCTCACACTCCATCCCACCCCCTCTTCTCATACCTCATCCCACCCCTCCTCATACCCCATCCCACCCCCTCTTCTCATACCCCATCCCAACCCCTCTTCTCATACCCCATCCCACCCCCTCTTCTCACACCCATCCCACCCCTCTTCTCATACCCATCCCACCCCTCTTCTCATACCCCATCCCACCCCCTCTTCTCAAACCTAATCCCAACCCCTCTTCTCATACCCAATCCAACCCTCCTCATATCCCATCCCACCCATCCTCATACCCCATCCCACCCACTCTTCTCATACCCCATCCCACCCCTCCTCATACCCAATCCAACCCCCACTTCTCATACCCCATCCCACCCCTCCTCATACCACATCCCACCCCCTCTTCTCATACCCCATCCAACCCTTCTCATACCCCATCCCACCCCTCTTCTCATACCCCATCCCACCCCTCTTCTCATACCCCATCTCACCCCTCTTCTCATACCCCATCCCATCCCTCTTCTCATACCCCATCCCACCCCTCTTCTCATACCCCATCCAACCCCTACCCAATCCCACCCCCTCTTCTCATACCCCATCCCACCCCCTCTTTTTGTACCCCATCCCGCCCCCTCTTTTCATACCCCATCCCACCCCCTCTTCTCATATCCCATCCCCTCTTCTCATACCCCATCCCACCCCCTCTTCTCATACCTCATCCCACCCCACCCCTTCTCATACCCCATTCCACCCCCTCTTCTCATACCCCATCCCACCCCCTCTTCATGTACCCCATCCCATCCCCTCTTCTCATACCCCATCCCACCCCCTCTTCTCATACCCCATCCCACCCCCTCTTCTCATACCCCATCCCACCCCCTCCTCTCATAACCCATCCCACCCCCTTTTAATCCCACTACTCACTATATAATCGCCATCTTCATCTTTGGGTCCCATACTGTGGTACACCCTGTAGGCCCGCGTGGCTACATCTATCTGCTCCTGTGTACCAGTAAACCCTATCAGCTTGGGTGAGAATTCTGAAAAATATTGAATTTTAAAATGGGAGAAAAAGATCAGATGTAATCGACAAAAATATTGAACATTTTGAGTCATACACATCTAAGTTTACTCCTTCAACAGTAAACAAAACAAGGGAGGCAACTCATTAATACATCAATAAAAATAATCATATTTGCAAATATGCAGGACGAAATAATTTCACTAACAATTCAATCAGTCGGATCATGCTGCCTAGTTTAGTGCATATACACGTTGAATATGAATTAAAACATACTAGTAACATGACGGTTTATATTTGAAGCGATACCCTAATGCTTCCCAATCGCCTTTAAATAACATTAAAGTGTCTCCGTGGCCGCATGGTTAACAACGTTGCGTTGTTAACCTTCGCCTCTCACTGCGGGTTCGAATCCCACTGGGAGCTCGACTTGTAAGTGAGGAAGTGGGTTTCTTTTATATTTTGTCATATTCTGTTATGAGTCCTTGTACCTCAGTTCTGAAGTTGCCCGACGGGATTGGGCCTTTGAGATTTATACTGCCCAGAGCCAAGTTTTACATGCCCCGGGCAGGCGGACAGTCCTTAACGTCTAGCCCTGATGTAAAAGTTTTTGTAACTAACAAATACTTATACATTCAAAATTCGACCTTGACTGTGACCTTGACCTTTAAATACTGGAAATATTACCTGACGATTGTCATAAATCGTATGTACATGTAGATAATCTTACATGAGTACCTGTTTAATTAATGTGAATTTAAGAATCAATGTCATTTGATAACGTCTGGTATAATAACATCACATTTTGCTTCAGTTTCTCTGTCCGACTCTGAATAACGGAAATGCCTTATCATTTTCCATAATTAGGTATTTAGTTACAGAAATGGATGAGACAATTCCTATTGCACACCTAACAGCCATTGTTGAGTTTTGTGATGCCGAAAGTTGCAAGACGATGGACAAAGTGATCCCTTATTTAAGACACTCTTCCATCGACAAGCAGACACCAGAATAGCCTAATTTGGTCCAATAAGGCTTTTAAACTAGAACAACAGTGACAGTATTAAATGGCCTATTAAGCGCTATAAGGCCTTTAAAGAACAATAACAATAGAGAGAGATGAATCAACTGACCTTTTAGATATTCCTTGATTACTTTTTGAGTATCCCTCTCTTGATCCACCGTGATAAATATGGGCTGTACGTTAGGTAAACTCTTATTGTTGTCTGTAAAGCACATACATCAGAATCATGAACAAGTACTATGCTAACAGTGACAAGATACATCTGTCTTTTCATTTCACAAAAGATCGAAAATTGAAGAAATTTTTGATTTTTCTATGAAGGCAAGATATGTAAAAAAAGGTCGGGGGCGCTTCTATTATGGGAAATACGGTATATCACATTAAAGTAGCTATCCCGCCAACAACAGCCAATTTTATATAATACGTACACCTTTTTTAAATCTACAGACGACGAGGTATATATATAAAACAAAACATAAATGACTTTAACCAGCCAGGCCAAACCCCGAAATTAATAGTTACCAACTCACAATTCATTTTATGCATATTCAATCACTGGTGAATAAACCTTTACTTTATCGGCATTACCGGTATATATTATTATATGACCTGAACACCTGGACAGAGTGAGTTTTGATAAACGGTTTTGTAGTGTAAATTTGCAGTTATTTGGCTGGTTAGTTTTTTTAACAACAACCCTTTTTTATATTACCTATAATATTGACGGCTGCAACCAGTTTTTCCAGTTCATCAGGACATATATCCGGGCAATGTGTGAAGCCAAAATATAAAATGACCCATTGTCCTATGAAATCTTTGTTGGTCATCACCTTGCCATCTTGATTCACAAGCTCCCAGTCACCGCCCAGCGCAGCCTTCCCCAGGGAGCGAGAACGCTGTTTTGCTTTTTCTGAAATTGATAATCGTGTGCACTGTTTTACACATTTGAATGCATAAATACGAAATAAACACCTGTAAACATGTTGGTTCCTTAACTGAATACAAAGTTATCTAAGAAAAAACTGACATCCTTTTTTAAAGCAAGACATATAAAGGGCTCTACCTATTTTAGTAACAGTGACCTTGACCTTGACAATGAATGCAATCTCAAACTTGCTTTTCATACAAACCAAGTTTCAGGCCAATATATCATGCCTAAGTAAAGTTAATGAGCAGAAGAAGTTGTTCTATTTTTAGTAATAGTTCAGTGAACTTGACCTTGAATCCAGTAACCCTAAATGCAATTCCAAGCTTCCTTTTCAAATAAGCTACCTACCCATAAAGTTTCATTACAATATCTCATTCCTAAGTAAAGTTATTGAGTGGGAACCATTTTTCTATTTTAAGTAACAGTGACCTTGACCTTGATCCCAATGACCCCAAATGCAATCCCACACTTCCTTTTCATATAAGCTACCTACCCATAAAGTTTCATTCTAATATCTCATTCCTAATTTAATGAGTGGAAACTGTTTTTCTGTTTTTCTTAACTGTGGCATTGACCTTAACCCCAGTGGCATCAAATGCAATCCGAACTTGCTTTCCATATAAGCTACCTAGACACCAAGTTTCAGCCCAATAAGTCACTCCTAACTAAAGTTATTGAGCGGAAACCATTTTTCTATTTTCAGTAACAGTGACCTTGACATAGACCCCAGTGACCCCAAATGCAATCCCAAGCTTCCTGTTTATATAAGCTACCTACCCATAAAGTTTCATTCCAATATCTCATTCCTAACTTAAGTTATTGAGTGAACCTATTTTTCTATTTTTAGTAACAGTGTATTTTGTGTATTTTTTACAATTTATGTTGCCATAGCAACCACAATTTTGACACATCAATAAAACAAATTGATGTGCATGATCCCCTCACTCCCTTTTACCTACACACGAATTTTCATTAAATTATCTTAACCATTTCTTTTGATATCAAAGGATCCATAATTATATTTTGTGCATTTTTACTATCTCCTTTGCCAAGCAACCATATTTTTTGTCAGCCGTCTTTTTTTATTTCTTCAAAAAAGCAACAAAAAAAAGAGAAGAAAATTCGCTTTGATGCCGATTTTCCAAACAGCTTTCCGCGTTTTACCGCCGTTTCGAGAGGCGCATTTTAAACTTGTCCACTGAAACCCGGAAACGTATAACTTGTGTTGAGGTTCAATTTTTTTTCTTCAAAACGACACGAAATTGGCGAATTAAATGGAAAAAATGGTGTTTGTTATCATTAAAGTGGTAAAGGGTGTTGCAATTATCAAAGACTGGTTTAGTTGTAATATTGCGGAGGATATTACGTTGTTACTAGATGTTTATAACGATTTTCTATCTGGAAAGTTAGATAAACAATCTCCTGTTGCAGACGATGTCACTGCACAGCATGTCTTGTTGAAACTTGCATTAATTATTAAAAACCTTGATTCGTTTTAGAAGGATTGCTGTACATGTAAATAATATTTTCACACTCAGCTAGATGCAGGAATGTAATAATGTAATCATATACTTACTTATATCCACATATTTAACTTAACAATGGTACAAGTAGCTCCCTTGCTTGATGTTCAGCATATAAAGTTTAGTGCTAGGACTGGACGACACTGTGTCAGTATAATCTGATTGGGTGGGGTATTATGTCATGTGTCTACGGCGTGATATTCCAGTGTGGCAACACCTTAAAGCTGAGCATCGAGTTCACTGCTACAAGTAGACACCGCCATAATATTTGACTGAAGGATTGTTACAAGCGGTGTTAATTAAATCCCATACATTCATCTATACTATCATTGTGAGGGGTCATACAGGAAATTAATTCAACACTGACCTAGTTCCTTTTTTCTCTTCAAATATTCAATGTACATATAAAGGGACAGACAGCCTAATGATGCAACAGCTACACTCTTCCAATTGAACCCCTGAAAATATAAGAAACACATGTACAGTAACACTAGGCAGAAGCATAGGGGGCGGGGGATGAGGGGGCCACACTCCCACTACGGTACATGTAACTAGAATTAACATATTCTGGTTAACTCCACAAAGACGATTTCCTTCCCGATCCACCCCCTTCCACCCCACTATGGTACATGTAACTACTAGAATTAACATTTTCTGGTTAACTCCACAAAGATGATTCCCTCCCCAATATCGCCCCCACAAAATATGTACACCATTTCTAAACCTACTGACGACAAGGTATATCTATAACTTATATATTTTGAGAATCCGAACGATATACCACAATATAAATGGCTTTAACCAGCTGGCTAAACCCCAAAACTTGAGGGTCGAATTAAGAGTTACAAACTCATAATTCATTTTACGCATACCAGTATTCAATCACGGGTATTTAAACAAGAGGTCAATGACCTTGAAGCTCTACTGATTGATTTTGATTTCAGGAAGTAGTCGCTACAGACTTGTTTTTTGAAAATCTATTTTTAACCGTGGCGGCCATCTTGAATTTCCGGCCGACCTGAAATTTTGCTAAGATCAATAAGACATTAAGAGCAACATTCCTGTGAAGTTTCATGAAAATCCGTCAAGTAGTTTCAAAGAAGTAGTCGCTACAAGTTTTCATTATATAACTGTATGTAAACAAAGCAGCCATGTTTAAGGTCAAATCAAAACGATTTTCGACAAGGACCAACATCATGTCATACTGATCATTTTAGAAAAAGTCCCATATCAATATCTCTTATTGTTTTGAAGAAGTAGTCGCTACAAACTTTTTTATTTTAAATCTATTTTTAGCTGTGACGGCCATCTTGAATTTCCGGCCGACCTGAAATTTTTCTAGGATCAACTAGACATCAAGAGCAACATTCCTGTGAAGTTTCATGAACATCCGTCAAGTAGTTTCAGAGGAGTAGTCGCTACAAGTTTTTACTATATAACTCTATGTAACCAAAGATGGCCACTGGCAGCCATGTTTAACGTCGAATTAAAATATTTTTCCACAAGGATCTACATCATGTCATGCTGATCATTTTAGAAAAAGTGCCATATCAATATCACTTATAGTTTTCAAGAAGTAGTCGCTACAAACTTATTTTTAAAAATCTATTTTTAGCTGTGACGGCCATCTTGAATTTCCGGCCGACCTGAAATTTTGATAGGATCAATTAGACATCAAGAGCAACATTCCTGTAAAGTTTCATGACAATCCGCCAAGTAGTTTCAGAGGAGTAGTCGCTACAAGTTTTTACTATATAACTCTATGTAAACAAAGATGGCCGCTGGCAGCCATGTTTAATGTTGAATCAAAACAATTTTTGACTAGGATCAACATCATGTAATGCTGATCATTTTAGAAAAAGTCCCATATCAATATCACTTATAGTTTTCAAGAAGTAGTCGCTACAAACTTATATTTTAAAAATCTATTTTTAGCTGTGACGGCCATCTTGAATTTCCGGCCGACCTGAAATTTTTCTAGGATCAATTAGACATCAAGAGCAACATTCCTGTGAAGTTTCATGACAATCCGCCAAGTAGTTTCAGAGAAGAAGTCGCTACAAGTTTTTACTATATAACTCTATGTAAACAAAGATGGCCGCTGGCAGCCATGTTTAACGTTGAATCAAAACGATTTTTGACTAGGATCAACATCATGTCATGCTGATCATTTTAGAAAAAGTCCCATATCAATATCACTTATAGTTTTCAAGAAGAAGTCGCTACAAACTTGTATTTTAAAACTCTATTTTTAGCTTTGGTGGCCATCTTGGATTTCACATCAACATGAATTTTTGCTAGGATCAACTAGACTTTATGGGCAACATTTCTGTAAAGTTTCATGAATATCCATCCAGTAGTTTCAGCTGTGAAGTCGCTACAAATAAAAGTTTACGGACAGACAGACAGACGGACAGACGGACAGACGGACGACGGACGCCGCACCACGGCATAAGCTCCGCTGATCTCTGATCAGTTGAGCTAAAAACCAGTTTAAAAATAAATCTTTACTTTTAATCGGCACATATACATTATTATTTGACCTGACACCTGGATAGAATTTTGATAAATGGTTTTGTTGTCTAATTTTGAAGTTATTTGGCATGATGGTTACTTGGGATGGTTACTTTAATAATTAGCGTAACATAAATGGTGAACAGAGAAAGACCTAGGTCAGCCAATGACCAACAACTTTGACCTACTTAACGCATTAATGTGTAATAGCAAGATTTGTCTGTTCGGTGTTTCAACATCATTTTCCAGCACCATTTTGGGCTACGTATGACGGTCGACCACCCACGTATTCCTGGGTAGAACCAGTACTGAATACCTCCCGCCATCTGTAAAAGTCTACACTTTCTCACAAGTTGAGCTCCCAGTGGGATTCAAACCAGCAGCGGTGCGAGACGACGTTTACAACACGTCATAACCCCTCGACCACGAACCTTCTCATCTGAAGAACTGCAGAGTTGCTGCAAAATCTATTGTAAACACTCCATTTGTCGCTGGAGCTATGATCCTTGTTTTTGACACCACTCAAGTAGCACCTGAAACAATACAGGGATGACGACAAAGTTTGACACCGCTCAAGAAGCACCTGAAACAATACAGGGATGACGACGAAGTTTGACACCGCTCAAGAAGCACCTGAAACAATACAGGGATGACGACGAAGTTTGACACGACTCAAGTAGCACCTGAAACAATACAGGGATGACGACGAAGTTTGACACGACTCAAGTAGCACCTGAAACAATACAGGGATGACGACGAAGTTTGACACGACTCAAGTAGCACCTGAAACAATACAGGGATGACGACGAAGTTTGACACGACTCAAGTAGCACCTGAAACAATACAGGGATGACGATGAAGTTTGACACGACTCAAGTAGCACCTGAAACAATACAGGGATAACGACGAAGTTTGACACGACTCAAGTAGCACCTGAAACAATACAGGGATGACGACGAAGTTTGACACGACTCAAGTAGCACCTGAAACAATACAGGGATGACGACGAAGTTTGACACGACTCAAGTAGCACCTGAAACAATACAGGGATGATGATGAAGTTTGACACGACTCAAGTAGCACCTGAAACAACACAGGGATGACGACGAAGTTTGACACGACTCAAGTAGCACCTGAAACAATACAGGGATGACGATGAAGTTTAACACGACTCAAGTAGCACCTGAAACAATACAGGGATGACGACGAAGTTTGACACCACTCAAGTAGCACCTGAAACAATACAGGGATGACGACCAAGTTTGACACGACTCTAGTAGCACCTGAAACAATACAGGGATGACGACGAAGTTTGACACCACTCAAGTAGCACCTGAAACAATACAGGGATGACGACGAAGTTTGACACCACTCAAGTAGCACCTGAAACAATACAGGGATGACGACGAAGTTTGACACGACTCAAGTAGCACCTGAAACAATACAGGGATGACGACCAAGTTTGACACGACTCAAGTAGCACCTGAAACAATACAGGGATGACGATGAAGTTTGACACGACTCAAGTAGCACCTGAAACAATACAGGGATGACGACCAAGTTTGACACGACTCTAGTAGCACCTGAAACAATACAGGGATGACGACGAAGTTTGACACCACTCAAGTAGCACCTGAAACAATACAGGCATGACCAAGAAGTTTGACACCACTCAAGTAGCACCTGAAACAATACAGGCATGACGACGAAGTTTGACACGACTCTAGTAGCACCTGAAACAATACAGGGATGATGATGAAGACGGGCTGTAATGAACATGACAAACATTACCTTATCATACCTGTTAACCAGTACAAGTCACTTAAGTAGGTCAAGGCATGATGACCTATGTTGGTATTGATCTGTTTTTCTCATCAAAGTGTTTCTATGGCAGACTCATAATGTATTACCCAAGATTCAAGTGTTGGTTAATTTTTATTGCTTACAACCGACAAAGAAGCTGATCTTAATGCAAAAGACTAACAGGAGGCTTGCAGACTACTTTAACTCTTAACCTTTGCATATATATAATGGACTGTGTTTTCTTTGAATTAAGACAATTCTATTTATGTGACAAAGGGGCGTTTTGGGGGAAATGACTGATCAGACATTGTAAAACATGATCAGCCTTTGAGTTACTCGCGGGCTAATCTGGATTTACAATGTACGCAAAGGCTATTATAGTTATATAACATATTTTTCAAATATTACTAAACGATTCAATAAACGCAACTCTTCCCACTATATAAACAAAATGTATCTATATTTAAAGGGATTGTAGCCACATAGCCGAACAATCGTTATTATTGAGAGTTCTGAAAAACTTGGAAAAAAAGGTGAAAGATTTGTCAGAATCGTATGATAAACAAAAAAGATATGACCATTTGGAAGTTGTTCTAAAACGGATATGGGAGCCGCCATTTTGAGAACTATGACGTCATAGTTCCCAATACTATATTGGTATATTGATAAATATTATTTAAAGCAAATCACTGCAAACGAATGCAAACTCCTTTACGGGTCATTTAGAACTATGGTGTCAAAGCACTCAAAATGGAGGCTTCCATATCTGTTCGAACAGAACTTTCAAATGACCACATTTTCTTTTTTTATCATCCAATTTTGATAATTCTTTCGCCCTTTTCCAAGTGTTGCAAAACTCTCAACAAAAAGGGTTGTTTGGCTGTGTGGCTACAATCCCTTTAAGAATAACCCCTTATATAAACAGATATTTTTAAAAATTATTTTTAGGTGTTCTTGATGCATACAAGTAAATTTATAGTGGACAACAATATACTGTTCAGGATTATATATCGCCCCGGGAACCATGAAAACGTACTTGTGAAGTACCATCAAAGATGCTAGGAACTTTGGAGTAATAAAGTAGACAAGTGTTGTCATGACTGTGTCATGGTGACTGACCTTGAACCTAGTGACAACAAAATGTATAGGGACATGCATTTGGCTACAAATCTTATAGAGCTGACAAGGTTTTTCATTATCAGGTTATGGTGACCTTGAACATAATGAAATGTGTAGGGGCGATTTTCTCACTATCGACATGTGAAGTTTCATGAGTGTGAGTCTTAAAGAGGTATGTGGCTACAAGTCTTGAAGAGCCATCGAAAGGGCAAGGTTTTTCATTATCAGATTATGGTGACTTTTACTTCGAGCCAATTGACCCCAAAAAGTAAAGCCTACATTTAAGTTTATGCAAGTGGCTGTAGTTTTTTCATTATCACGTTATGGTGACCTTGACCTTGAACCCTCAAAATGTTCAAGGGTCATTCTCTTACCATGAACAGTCTACCTGTCAAGTTTATCGCATGTGGCTAAAAATCATAAAGTTATATGGCTGACAAGGAGTTGTTCCTAGACGGACAGATGGACAGAATTAACCCAGCTTAAAATTTGTTTTGCAGTGTATAAATATCACATTTTGAAAACAAAGCTGTGAAAGGTTCACTTGTATGACTTGGATAAACACACAAATCACTGACCACTAGACTATCGTAAAACCGTTAGTGTCAAACCCTCTCTGCTGCTACGGATTACCTTACCACAACATACATTGTTGGTGTGCGTACCTTTGTTCCTTGACTACGTTTTTCCGCAAGGTCTCGTTTCTTGGCATTAATCAGCATCTCAGCCGACATGGGCCCTTCCTGCTTGTCTTTTTTAAATAAGAATGCTGCTTCTTTCGACGATGCAGAATCCTGGTAAAAGACAATGTAAAGAAAAAATAATTTAACCCTAAAACTATTTTTAACTTGGAACAGCTGTTATAATTACACAGGTCTATCTCACAAAGATTGTTATCACCATTATGGTCAATGGAATATGTTTGATTTTGATTTTTTTCTTTAAATATTTAGACACAATTTAAATAGTACATATGCAAGTTATATATCATTGAAACAGTCATGTTTGTGGTAAATAATTTTTGGAATCTGTTGAAAAAAATTCTTATGCAAAAGCTGTTATTGATAGGGGATATTTAACTGCAAAAAATATTATGCTCCATAAACACCAGAAAGATATTTATATTTTTAGAATTTCTATCCAAAAATAGTTTTAATGTGTTGGATATATCCAAATTAAGACCCCCTGGAACTTTTATTGCACACTAGGTGGTCCCGCCTTAATTCCATTAAGCGATGGGAAAACTTTATTAGCAGGATTTTATAACAGAATGATATTTTAACAATAAAATATGTTTAAAAACATTTTTTTTACTGAAAACATGTGATAACCTGTTTAAAGTTACCTATTAAATGTTTTAAATTTACAATATGCAAACGTTTTAAGTTGATATCAAGGTTTTATTTCAAACCCCAGCCAACCCTGTTTTCGCTTCTTGGAGAAGGGGTTGGATTGGGTATGAAAGTTAATACTCGGACCACATAATGAATATATTAAAGCTTTATTAAAGTTGTCGGATTTTAAATTTTTCTTCTACCCAAGCAACAAAGAGATTACACGTGGAATAATTCCAACCAAAAATGGATTTTGATAGTAAATATTTATTTCTCAACCAACTGTCCAAACTAACGTGTTTTATTTACCACTATTTTTTTATTTCCCACAAAATATTATTTATAATTTATATAAGTATTGTCTAAATTGTTCATCTAACAGATGAAAACCCATTGGCTGAAAAATAGACAAAAAGTTCAAGATAGTTTACCAGAAATATGGTTTATAATATTGGTACAATTTGTGGCACAAGCCTAAAAAAAGTTTTAAAAAAAATCCCCTAAATGCTCAAAAAAGTTTGGTAGCTGTCTTTTTAGTGAGTAGCTCGGATCACAGCAAACCAACAAATTGTTAAGGACGCCTTACTAACTCTGACAACAATGACAAAAAGATTTTTAGTTGTCCTGTCAAATTAGGATTATAGGATAGTGTTTTGCGACGGGAATGGGGACAACAATGTGCCCCAGAAAACCCATACAACATCATCACATTGGAAGGGATATTACTAAATAAATATAAATTAACTACAATTTTATGACAACAAAAGAAACAGATGAGGGAAGTCCTCATATTAAATGAACCATCATACCTGCGAACTTTGTCCCGACGTAACAGGGTCTGGTTTGTCTGGCGTTGCAGGGTCTGGTTTGTCTGGTGTTGCAGGGTCTGGTTTGTCTGGTGTTGCAGGGTCCGTCTTGACTGGCGTTGCAGGGTCTGATTTGTTAGACTTTGCAGGGTCTGGTTTGTCTGACGTTGTAGAGCCTGGTGGGTCAGACTTTGAGCACAAGCCTTTGTAAACCTGGTGATGCCCGAAAGGTGTAGGGTTTTTATAAACACTGCAAGTGAGTTTTAACTGGAAAGAAAATGAAAATTGTTTGAGGAAATGTCTGAATTGTTATTTAACCTCTCATCAACAAAATGTTTTATGTTATTGTGTGGTGCCCTAGAGAAGATACAAAATCTAGGAAGCATGCCTTACTAATGTTACATTCGATGGTTGATTAGGTGAGTGGAGTTTTATGTAATTTTCAGCACATTTTAGGCTACATTATATATGATGGTCGACTTTTTAATGATGGAGGCAGACTGCTCGCTTTTTCCTTGGTAGAATCAGTACTCAGGGATGTAGCTGACCTGAAATGCCTATATAGGCATGCTCCCCCCCTTCTTTTTTTTTAAACTTAGCCATGCAATGGTGCATGTTGGCATATATCTGACAGAGCACTTGTGTGGTAGTTCAAGAAATATTTTTCTGACAAATTTGAGAATAACATTAGACAAAGTTGAATTACTTACACTGTAAAATAAAATAAGAAACAAATGTTGACCCTTACCGCAAACCACCCCACCCACACCCACACCCCACACTCTGGCTTCAGTTTGTATTGCAGTTTTGGACTTTTCATATTATTTTTTTTTCATTTTTCAAATTAATGTATAGGTCCGGGTCTATATCTTAATATGGCCTAATAGTAGCTACGCCGATGGCACTCAGTATACTGTATACCCATGCCACCCGTAAGAATCGACACTTTCTCACTTACATCTAATAGATTCTTATGGTTCTTTAATATTCATAGTTTACTACGCCTTGCATATAAAGTAAGAGAACTGAGTGTACATAACTAGCTACACGCGGTGTATAAAATGTACATAGGACTCGACTTACTAGTATTGTTTGTGTACATCATGACCTCGCCATTTTTTGTGTGTGGCTTTTGTGGCTTTTTATGTACACAGTCAGATGAAATGTCAAAATCGTACTTAAAAAGGACTGGTAAGGTCAGAGAAGGCTCGGATTAATAAAACACGTGACCGAAAGTGGTGGTACATTTGCCCGAGGTAATTTAATCAGGACCCGTTTATATTACACGTCTACCTACAGTCCCTGCCTAAATTAATGTTGCAAAAACTCATAGTTCCTAAGATGTAAATGTGTATTTTCATCATCCAGAAAGCTGATAAGCATTACAGAAAATCGTGACAGTTGTGGTATTTTTTAACTGAGAAAAAAGTCATATCCCATTGCATACAATTTACGGTATTCAATATCTATCAAGGCACACCGCTCCAATCCACCTTAATGTCACTGTTTTCCTCGCTACCCAATTCTTTCGAAAAAGTCATGTTTCACTTCACTACGTGACATGAAAATCTAAAACAATAACACGGCGCCGAGCAGAAACAATGAGGGCAGAACAAATGTTTGACACGCATTATGACAGGTCAATCTGGTGACGTTCAGTTTTCATTGGCCAACAGTTACATGCTGGCACATCTCCGGCCAATCGGAACTGATCAAGCAGGCTCTCAAAAGGCGACGTTTGATCAGGCTCTTGATGTGCTTTAAATTGATCATGTCCAGGTAAACGCTTGTCATTTTCAACGAGGCGAGAAAGGTCAAGACGGTACAACACACACAAACTTTTGATTCGCCTCAAAGTGGAGTTTCTCTAACTTGTTGTGCAAGGCGTAGTACGTCCCAATCTGACATACGAGCAATGATGAAATCAAATGGTTGAAGAAATTAAAAAGTTGGAAATTAAAACTGGTTGCACACAGGAAGCTGATTATATCTGTTCACATCTTAAAAGTGTCAGTATTCCGTCTATTTAGCAATTTAAGACACTTCCCAACCCCAAAAAAGCCAAGCCCCATTTTGCTAATGCATTCTCCCCTGAAGAAAACCCTCTTCCCCGGAAATGTTGTTTACTCGGGAGCAAACAGGAAATCTCGTGAGCGAAAAGGTCTACTGTTATATTTATGTCCTAAGCTTTTTAATTACATTAGTATAATATGTTTGTTTAAATATTTAATATATACTCTGTAAAAGAAGTTTTGGACCATGGCAGTGTTCGAACCCGTACAATGATCGCTGAACCATGACATTCGACCATAACCCTTATTATCTCAGTTGATAATTCACAATAGATCAACAATCAACAATAATTATCGTTTACAATGAAAGTTTGCGAAAAAATAATAATCTTTTTATTGGTTACTCGAATGTGTCCGTAACTGTTACTTTGAATGGACTTTGCAACATTTTTTTACAGAACCTTTGTGTGTTCGCGATATTTTTTTAAAATCAAATATTGTTTGGAATTTAATGTTTCTGGTACCAAATTAACCGGGTAGGGTAGACCTTAGTTACTAAAAAAAGACACTTAAATTTTCTCCACTAGTTTTAGTTTTATATGACTTATATAGCCTGGTCCAAAATATTTTTTTAACGAGTATATTTTATTAAACCCAATTATGAAATATAAGATGAAATTAAGAAAGAAGTGTAGTTTACTCGGGAGCGAAAAGGAAATCCCGTGAGCGAAAAGGAATGTGTGGTTTATATCTGAGATGAATTCATCCCAGTTTATATTTATGTCTAAATTGAGCTGTTTAGTGTCCTAATTCGTACATGTTTAATCCACGGTGAGCTGCATTTTCTTGATTTCATAGTTAATATATTGATAGATAAAAAATATTTTTAAATTAATCAAACATTAAAACGATTACGTCACTAAGCAACTTAATTAAGACATTAATATAACACATAAACAACACACAAATTCCTTTTCGCTCACGGTATTTCCTTTTCCTTCCCAAGTAGACTACACCTACATGTTTCTTAATTTCATAATTGGGTTTAATTAAGTATACTGATATAGTAATATCTTGGTTAATTAAACAAACATATAATACTAAGAAACTTAATTAAGACATACATATAATAGTAGTTTCCTTTTCGCTCGCGGGATTTCCTTTTTGCTCCCGAGTAAACTGCACCTCTTTCTTAATTGCATCTTAGTTTTAATAATTGCGTTTAAAGCAGAACTTGGTCTTAAATCAACAAATCCGCTTTTGATATGTTTTTAAGTATTAAATATCATTATAAATACGATTTTTACTATGCCATTGATGTATGTTCAGTGAAAATATGTTTTTAAAGATAAAAATCGAACAGGCGAACAGGCATTGATAAAATATCGAAAAAAATCTAAGGGGGAAAACTCTTGCGCGAATTACCAGAAGTGACGTCATTGGGAACAAACTATTTTTTGTTTACATTGGGACTGAACGCAAAACAGTATACCTTGAATTAAGCGATCATGATAGTGAGCCAGAGGAAATGCCCGTGATAAGACGGTTACACAATGTGCAACCGTACGATTTTGAGCCAGAATACGTGTCTGAGGACGAAAATACATCGGATTCATCAACTGATGATGAAGTCGAACAGCAGCAGGTGCAAATGGAGGGCTTGTAAAGACTATCATGTCATGTCATTCGTTACGTTCAGCGGTTCATTACGCTTTTCACTAATCTAACAAAATAGTGTATTTATACACTTACAGCACCAACAAACAAAAACAACGTAAACATTGTTTTCATCGAAATCTGACCCGACAACCTGCATCCAAGAGTATTTAAAGAATGTGCAAATACACTGACAGTACCTCTTACACAACTAATTAAGAAATCAATGGATGAAGGGAAACTACCTGATATCTGGAAGACTGCTAATGTAACTGCAGTCTTTAAATCTGGAAAAAGGTCTAAACCAGAGAATTATCGACCAATTAGTCTGACACCAATAGCATGTAGAATCATGGAAAAGATTGTTAAAGTGGAACTAGTCGACCATCTTATTAGGTATCTTCTTATATCAATACATCAACATGGTTTCACGCGGGGTTGCTCCTGTGCTACTCAGTTGTTGGAATGTATAGATGACTGGTCGGAAGCCATCGATAATGGGGAAGATGTAGATGTCATCTATCTCGACTTCAAAGCGGCGTTTGATAAAGTCCCCCATAAAAGTCTACTTAGAAAAGTTAGAGCCATGGGAATTTCAGCGGTGTAATACCGCCGAGGACAGACGCGTATTGCACAAGACGGATATATCACATGATATGCGAGCTCTAATTTGTCGCGCACAAAGAGAGAAAATACTATGATTTAAATAATATAGCCAAATGTATTATGAGCACGTTATATACAGCTAGTAAGTATACTTACTCCTGATATACAGATCGAAAACATACCAAACATTTCAAATAACCATAATACAAAGTATATTATTCTATTATACTTGTTTAACTTATTGTCCCCGTGTGGTTGCCGGGGTAGAATACAACCACTGCAAACACACCGTCACATGCAGAGGGGTAGGACCCCCCCATTCATATTCATTTTTTGTTCATGCTCATTAAAGGTCTTCATCATGATCCCTGCATTGTTTCAGGTGCCATCTCGCTCACATCACTAAGAGCAGTGGCAGAAAAACAATAAACGTGGCTCCAGCGTAAATGGAGTGTGTACAATAGAATTTGCAGCAACTCTGCAGGTCAGGGTGAGAAGGTTCTAGGCCCATTTTCCATATTTTATCTGGATGTACATGGAAGATGAGCCTGGCATGTTCATGCCTGTTAGGCGCCATATAGCCTTTTCATGTGTTGGTGCGCCTTAAAACCCCAATTCAATTCAATTTACATAAATTGCACGAGCTAAGAGGCGTTATTGTTGTTGGTTTGCCACAAAACATTACTGAATTAATATAAAAGCTAGTAATATTATTCATTTTCTGCCTTGTAATAGATATCCATGAAACATTTTGTATTTTTTTTTTTCAAATCCATAGACCTATATAATTATGTTGATAATATATATTTATAACACTATTGGCAGAAGAGGGTGTATAATTTAAAATTATTAAAATTTGGAAACAAAGACACAGTGTTTATTTCCCCGGAATCATTTAAATTTACATGCTGAACATTCTTAGCAATATTTTAAAAAAAGACGGCTACATATTATTAGTGCCGTCAACTCACTCGTCAATTGATTCACGTAAAGACGCATGCTTCTAATTCAACAGCTAAACATTCACAGTGTATATAAAGATCTAAGACTATACACCTTTCTTCAATTTATCATACGTATACCCGATGAGGTGCTAAGATAATAATAAATTGAACATAAATTTCAATCTTACTTCATGTACGAATTTCCTCCTCAACGCCGGTCGAATAGGCGAATACAACTTGCTTGGAGATGGCGGGGTTATGCACTTCTCATTTTTATAGTTCGTTGGTACCGCTGTTGATTTTAATATGAATGGCCTTTTTGTTCTCCAAATTCAAAGATAATGAAACCAAAGGATGGACTTCCCACGAAGTCAACTCAAAATGTTTGCTACAAACTCGCGTCTTTCTTAGGTTCCCACTTTCTCGACGAGTCGGGCGATTTTCTTTGGTAACGGTCTACCCACACTTCAAATCTTAATATATCATTATCTCGATTAGGGAAAAGAAAGAAACTTAGGTTATTATATTGTCCTTCTTTATGCAAACTTTTTCACCCAGCAACAGCACACGGCATTTTTAACAAGTACCATAAAATGTAATCCTACATAGACAATAGTATACAACTAAATGCGACACCACTAATCGTTTGGTACCAATGACGTCACAGTATCACGTGACACTTACCAGGGCGAAACTCGAAGCGTGTGCGCTATGAGATAAAATTGGCTACTGTGAGAAAACGGGACAACCAATAAGTGTACGATTTGCACAGATTGTATATTATATATATATATTTTCAAATATATGCTCAAAAGACACGCCCTATTTCACCTTTAATAAAGTATATCGATACATTTATATCATGTTTAATCAATCAAAAATATAATAATTCTGCCACTAAACAACTAATTTATGACATACTAAATACATTCCTTTTCACTTGCGGGATTTCCTTTTCGGTTCTTTCGCTTAAGCATTTCTTTTCGCTGTTTACCCCAAACCGTTTTACCAAGTTCTAAATTGTTTCAATTCCGCCAATGAGATCTTGTTTGTCCGGGACCGGGTACGTTTCTGTATATTGGGGGCCGTACTGGAATTCAAAGATTTTCGGGTACGTTTCTGTATACATATATCTACCCAGGTACCTTTCTGTAGTACCCGATTCGACAATGACAACCATCAGCGTTACTATGCCTACATGACATAATTTCCCCCGAATTTGTCGGAAGTTTTTGTGTTGACCCCTGGGCTTACGCAATCATTTACATTTACCTGATTCCTGGTAATCTGGAATGTTTGAAGAGTCCCATGCATGTGTGACATACTCGTCTAGCTATAAATGCTTCCATCTCTCGCTCTAATGCGTAAATAAACGCTACAATTTAAAAACAAAGATTTCACGGCTTGAGCTTGTTATTTGGGATCTTGCCGACGGCGTCCTATTATACTTACACGTCCATTAAAACGGATCTGCCTGCCTAAAAACGGCAAGGATGCGTAAAGAGGCGTACGGTATCGTAAGGTGAAAAAATGTAGCGTAAGGAGGCAAAAATACTGCAAATGTCGTAAACAGTAATATGAACTAAGGTAAAACCTTGAGGCGAGCACAGAAAATGTGAAAGTAAATTTTAAACAGATAAAAATAAATCTAATGAAAGAACAATACAAATGTCAAATTGAAAGCAACTCAATAATGAGGGTTTTGGGGAAAATGGCCATTTATATTTGGAGAACAAGGGAACAATGGCTGTTATTTTCAGGAAAAAAGAGAACATTGAAACATATTTTTAGGGAACAATGGAACATGACTTTACAGGAAATAAAATTCTGACATCTACTTTTTACATTAAAAAAAATCACAAAAAGTTAACATTTCAAACAATATCTTTGTGATGACAGTGTTGCAGCTATAATTACTGTAGGACAAAATTTTGGGGAACATTAGCAAATCTTTTAAACATTTAAAATACTTTTAGAGAACAGGGGAACATTAGACAAATAATGTTGGGGAACGTGCAGTTGACCAAAACCTTTTGTGTACAATGCAGAAACGGAGAAGAGATTCCGAGTTGCATTCATCTAGTCACATTGGTGAGAAGTGAGTGAGCTCAAGAACATTACCCAGACATTTGATATGTTGTAACGCTTCCGTGGTTGAGAGGGTAAAGATGCTGCGTTGGAAACCTTCTCATTGCTGCAGATTTAAATCCCACTGGGAGCTTAAAACATGTCGATTCTCAAGGATGACGGGAGGTATACAGTACTTGCCTTTCGTCATTTATAGCACATTTTAGGCCATATAATGATGGTCGATTTTTGTGTGGTAGAGGCAGACCACTCCATTTTTCTTGTGTAGAACCAGTACTGTATATTGCCCGCATGATCCACAAGAATCGACACTTTCTCACTAGTTGAGCTCCCAGTGGGAATCGAAGTAACCCGCTACGGTGAGAGGCGAGAAGGTTTATAACGCCATGTCGTGAACCCCTCGACCACGGAGATGCTACATATTTTTAAGTATTGAAGAGTTATAAGGTTACTTCTACAGACAGACAGAAAGTTTGTTTTACGTGGGTATAATAGAGGAGTTCCCATGTTGGTACTAAATAATTAAGAAAAACACTGCCACATTTATTTTATATCACATTTAATCAAATTAATATTCATACCAAATAACAACATATCGTGAAAATGAACACATTATAGAACCGTATAATCCCTAATAAATGCCCTTCCCCTAATAAACGCTCCCCCCACCCCTTTTTTTTCCAGATTTCTTTTTTTCAAAAATTACCAAAAGATGCAAGTTAATTTGTTTCATTCACAATGGAACACACAAAATCACTAGAAAACTTAAAATCTGATGCATTAATTGATTGATTTACATGCAGACTGGTTTTCTTGATAAAGAAATCTTTAAATAATGTCCGATTTAAAAGCTAAATTATGTACTTTTGGTCTCAAATAAACGCCCCCCTTTTCAAAACTGTTACGCCCTCGGGGGCGTTTATTAGGGATTATACGGTATCTCTATGTATGAGGGTACCAACTCCGCCCCCCACCCCCCCCCCCCCCCCCCCCCCCCCCCCCCTGGCATCTGGAGTACTGGCTTTTTTTGGGCATGGCATCTGGAATACTCCCTAACAGAGGGTTGGCATCTGGAATACTATTTGAACCTATTGAGGCCGCGCAGCAGCCGAGCCCGAGGGCCCGCAGGACCCGAGCTCTCTAGGGGGGTCCGGGAAATTTTAAAACCTAGGTGCTCTGAAATGGCATTTCCAGCAATCTGAGACATAAATTAGCTTAAATTTAATTCATTCATTTAATTCCTTAAGAAGAAGAAATTTTTTTGTTGTTGTTTATTGAGAAATTATAAGTCATACCCCTACAACCTTATGAAAAGTCTGACGCTAAAACAAAAATGATTATTAAACCTTAACCCGCTACATACATATAATGGACTGTTCTTTCTTTGAATTAAGACCATTCCATTTATGTGACAAAGGGGTGTGTGCGAGTTACTCGCAGGCTGATCTGGGTTTACAACGGACGCAAAGGCTATTATAGTCGTGCTAAGCGGGTTAAGGGTTAAATTATAAAGAAAAGCAATGTCATACTTTTATATCCTATTTAATCAATAAATCAACATCACCGGGTATAATAATTTGAGGAATGAACACGTAACTATTGCAACTATAAATAAATAAAGAATGAGATACAATATGTTCACGTTCACGCCCAGAAATGAACACAAAAATATGCATGAATAAAGTTTATGTTAGTCTAGATCATCTGCGATGCTTGCTTATTAAAGACAAACGTCTAGAAACTTTCTTCTAAAATGTTTATGAAACGGCAGCCATTTTACCGAACTTCTGGTATCATTCTGATTTGCTGACAGAACGACAGAAAAACAATGCACTATTTGATAAATTAAGAAAGAAATAAAGAGAGAAACTTCATTATTATATCAAAGAACTAAATGTGATCAAACAGAAGATCATAAAAAAATAATAATATTGACATGACATTGTGGTTCTCATTTCAATTTTTTTTCTGCGCAAAGGTTCAAGACGTTTGTATTTAGATTTAGAATCAAGCATCGAAGATGATCAAGACCAAAATAAAACCACGATAATGTGCTATTGTTTCATTAGAAAGTGTGCAAGATCACTCAATCTGTCCTCCTCATCTTTCCAGGTGTATTATTTATAATAAAAGTTTGGTCAAAAGTAGGAGTATTCCTTAAAGGGACCTAGATTTTGTTTTAAGTCCGAGAGTCCTGTTAGTTTTTCTACATAACTTACCCTACAGTAGAATAACAAAGAAAACTCCCAAATTGTATTACCTTTTAGTTAATTTAATGCAAATAAGTTTGGAGTCAGTGATACTGGATGAATAAATTCGAGTGTGATTTTAATGCTGAAATACTTTGTAGGTCCCTTTGACAAGTACTTGAACAAATCAAAAAACGTTTTTATTGTTTACATGTACAACTGATAACAAACAAATAAATTTGTATTTTTACAAGTTATAGTATAATAGCAGTCACTTGTGAACACTGTTGGGTTTACAAATAATTTGTCAATAAATAGGTAAGGCTAAACCATAAATCACCTCCTGTCCCTTTAAGGACCAAGTCTCATTTTCAAATTTCATGAACATGCATGCAGGTAGTCTAGTTCAAAATAGTGTAGATTCTTACGGATGGTGGGAGGTGTACAGTACTGGTTCTACCCAGGAAAAATGGGTGGTCTGCCTCCACCTCAAAAAATGACCGTCATATATAACCTTGCATGTGTTGAAAATGACCTAAAACACCATACAAACAAAACATCAAAATAGGAAATTCATTTTAAAATAACCTTTCATGTGTTGGTGCGCCTTAAAACCCAATTCAATTCAATTCATACAACCATTGTCATACTAAGCCTTGATGAAATAAAGTATTTTCTTCCCACAATCTAGTCTAGATCATCTGCGACACTTGTTAAAAGACAAACGTCTAAAAGCTTTCTTCTAAAATATTTTTTTAAACAGTATTCATTTTACCAAAATCCTGGTATTGCTTTTGTTTGGCTGAAACAAGACACACCAGACAGAACAACAGAAAGACAATGCTCTATTTCACAAATCAATAAATAAACAAAGGGGAAAACTTCATCATTATATCGACAAACTATATGTGGATGATCCAACACATTACCATATTTCCCGTAATAAGAGCACCCCCTTTTCCCAAAAAAAAAAATCTTCAAAAAGCAATACGTTTTCGATCTTTTGTATCCAAAAATCCTCCCCAACCATCACATTTTATAAGAATGCCCCATACGCATTTAGCATAGTGCTCGGGTGCTACAATTAGAGAAATACATTTTTTTTTAAGGACATGTCGTTCCAGTTCAAGCATCGAAGATGATCAAGACTACCCACAATCAGGCCTGGAATTCACCAACCATTCTTCAAACTATTCTTAGACTTGAGCTCAAGTACTGAAAATTCGTTCACAAATATTTCCATGACCTTCAAAGATAAACAATCGTAAGAAGTTGCTATTTAGTAGTATGCTTCATATTTATAAATAGCAGCTTGTTATGAACATTTATTCTGTAAACTTACAGAAACATTTGCGATTGAAATTTGCATACTTGGACTTAAGTCTAAAATATTCTCAAGAATGGTTGGTGAATTTAAGGCCTGGAACCAATCAAAATAACAAAAGGCAATAACAAAAGGCAATAAGCCGCATCTACAATCTGTAATTTTTTACACACAATGTGTAATATTACAACTATAGTATTTTAAATCATGTACAACACAATGACTTCATATCACAGACTGTCATCACAGAAGTTGTCATACTTATCTATACGGCAAACACGGGTCGTATTACAGGTTATGGAATTTGAATGGTGAAATATTATCATGTTATTAAGTTATTTCATACTGGCCCAGTTGACCAAAGTCCGAGTAAAGCTCATATTGGCAAATTCTTTCATATTGGCCTTATTTTTTCATATTGGCCGACTTCCGGTTCTTATTTGGCCGAATTTGCATCATATTATGTTAACAGTTTCTAGAAAACATGGCTTATTTAGTTTAATAATAATACTTGGAACTAGCTGTGTCAAAATGAGTTGCACGTAATATTTTGCCATAAAAATTCAATAACCTTTTTATTGTATACTTGTATATTGTTTACGATCGATACAAATAGTTGGATCATTATTTTTCATTTGCATTCAGTTATTCCTATAGCATTGGATGGAGTTTGTATTTGTCTTTCATTTTGTGGGGATGATTACTGGGCCCGAACAACCGCCGTAAGATGTCAACATTGTGCATGCCATTAAAGATATCAAGCGATTTTATGAGAATTTTTTACCATTTGTTAGCATTACAAGCGTTTTGTCGATTTTTTTCATAAAATCTTGGAAAATAATTTTGTTTTCATATCGACACATGGCACGCTTCCGTTTCTTTAGTTGAAAGTAGCTCCTTATCAACGTACAACATCGATGCTAGTCAACATTCAGTATTGTAGAATACTGAAACAAACATGACAATAAGAAAGTATACAATAATTGTCTATATGGCAAGCACCAGTCATATTTATCTATCCCAAACACCAGTCATATTAATATATATGGAAAACTCGTCATATTTACCTTTATGGCAAGCACCAGCCATATTTACCTATATGGCAAGTACCAGCCATATTTACCTATATCATATTTATCTATATGGAAAGCTCCAGTCATATTTATATATATGGCAACCACCAGTCAAATTTATCTATATGGCAAGCACATAGCATATCTTTATTTTGAATATTCATAACGAACATAATTTGTCCATTAGAAGAGAAAGGTATCAAGTGCCTACTGTTACATATACACTTGGCACCTTTTTCCACCAATGGGACGAATTATTATTATAGATCAGTTGCCCTGACATGTAACAACAGAAATGTAGTGTATGGTAATGTAGTGTATGGTAATGTAGTGTATGGTATGGTAATGTAGTGTATGGTAATGGAGTATGGTAATGTAGTGTATGGTAATGTAGTGTATGGTAATGTAGTGTTGTAGTGTATGGTATGTAGTATGGTAATGTAGTGTATGATAATGTAGTGTTGTGGTAATGCAGTGCATGGTAATGCAGTGCATGGTATTGCAGTGCATGGTAATGTAGTGCATGTTGATGGAGTGCATGGTGATGTAGTGCATGGTGATGTAGTGCATGGTATTGTAGTGCATGGTAATGTAGTGCATGGTAATGTAGTGCATGGTAATG